>PVIU01018032.1:0-40122 GCA_004026605.1 Ondatra zibethicus
GGGGTAGGGAGGGTGGGGAAAGGGGGGAGGGGGAAGGAGAAGGGAGAAGGGAAGGGGGAGTGGGAGGGTGGAGATGGAGGATAGGCGGATATTGGAGAAGAGAATAAGATATCTACATTAAGGGGGTCATTTTAGGATTGGCAAGATACTTGGCTCTAGAGGGGATCCCAGGTGTCCACGGGGATGTCCCCAGCTAGGTCCTTGGGCAGCAGAGGAGAGGGTACCTGAACTAGCCTTGTCCCATAGTCACATTGATGAATATCTTGATCATCACCATAGAAATTTCACCTGATGGATGGAGATAGAGACAGAGACCCACATTCACATCAGAGCAATGGACTGAGCTCCCAAGGTCCAGTTGAAGAACAGAAGGTGGGAGAAGATGAGCAAGGAAGTTAGGACTGTGAGGGGCTGGACCACCCACTGAGACAGTGTGCCTGAACTAATGGGAGCTCACCAAATCCAGCTGGACCAGGACTGAATGAGCATATGATCAAACCGGAATCTCTGAATGTGGCTGCCAATGGGGGCAGACTGAGAAGCCATCAACAATGACACTAGGACCTATCTCTTCTGCATGTATTATCTTTTTGGGAACCTAGTCTATTTGGATGCACACCTTCCTAGGCCGGGATGGAGGGGGGAGGGCCTTGGACTTCCCATAGGGCAGGGTAACAGGCCCTTGGTTAAGGAAGCAAGGGGAGGGAGGAGGGGTGGGAGGGAACAGGAGGGGACTGGGAGAAGCGGAGGAAATGTAAATTTTTTTGAATAAAAAAAAGAATATGAAAAAAAAGAATTGTAAACAGGAAAGTTAAGGTGTGAATTCACTGGGTCACACAATTTTAAATGGAAGCAGGAAATCCTTCACTGTCTCTTGAATTGATCACTCCTCCTGGGTGATCTGATGAATTCAGTATGCTGCTGTGGTGTAAGGACCCCTAATCCATTGGTGTTGCTGGTTCATTTATTGACTGGCTAAGTGCTTCAGTGACAGCTGTGCTCTATGGCTTAGAATACATGTGTAAATACACAGGCTGTTGACGCAGAAGCTGGTAAACCAGTGACTGCAACACAAAATAAATGCTGTAGTGGATCCTAGATTTATTTATTTGACAAATACTAAATGTCAAATTTTCTTTCTTGAAGACTAAACTCTCCAGAACATGTCTTATTAATATCCCTTTTTCTCATATAATCCTCCATTTCCTCTGTCTTTTCAATCATTTCATATTTTATTTGACTATCATTCATTAACAAATTGTGCTAAAACTACTTAAACAAGAAACATTAGAGCATGCTTTCTATGACTCAAATGCTAGATGCTTTGGCCTTCAATGTTCTTTTACTTTTTTGAAAGTTGTGTACATTTGTGCATTGTGTGTTAATCTGAATCATCCCCCCCTTTGTCTTTTGCTCCCTTCAACTCCCCTGGAATCCCTAAAACACATCTACCTGCCAGCTTCATGCCTTTCTTTTTTATAACCTACTGAGACCCATTAGTGCTGCCTAAACATGCATGGGTGTGGAATTATCCAAGGGAGCATGGGCAGCCTACCAGAACCAGTCCCCAAGGAAAATGACACTCTCTCCCTTACCAGCCATCAACTGCTGATAGCCTCTCAGTCAGAGGTGAGGACTTAGGAGACCCCTGCCCCCATGCTGGTGTTTTAAACTACTGTGGTCTTGTTCCGTCATCTCAGCTGCTGTGAGTTCGTATGTACAACAGCCACGTCAGGTCCTGAAGATGTTTCATAGCGCGTATCCCTGTTCTTCAGCTCCCGCACTCTTCCTGCTCGCCCACTCAGTGTTGATCGAGCCTTGGGTAGAGGAGGTACAGATGTCAGATGCCTTATCTATAGCCAAGCACTCTTGTTCTCATCTGTTTGAACACTTACTAGTCTCCGCATTAACCACGGCAGTAAGAAGCCTCCCTGACAAAAGTTGAGAGCAACTCTACGAAAATAAACTTGAACATATAGAAGGTGGTTTGATTCACATGACCTTTTACTAAGACAACATCAGTAGATTCTCACCTTGGGCCCATGACTTCTTTAGCAATGTGTTTTGACCATGTTTATAGGACCAGGCATTAATTTCCTCCTGCAGAGCAGGCCTTGCATCTGGTCAAGACAGCAATTGGCTACCCCCAGAAATAGTCTCATCACTATTGTACCATGCACATTTGTCTGCTAAGTCAGCAGTGTGTTGCGAAGGCTCTAGGGCTGGTTAAGACCACTGATGTCTTTCCTCCTCCAGCAACCTTCACAGCACCTTGCAGCGCTATGAACTCTAGTCAGCATGGAGAGAATTTTCAAATCAGTCCCAGACTGAATTATGGCTTGTAATGAAAGAGTGTGGTGTCTTCAACTATAGGCTGTTACCATGCAGTTATGGAAGGCTGGTATATGAGGTATATGAGGACCAGTGAGATGATTCCATGGGTAAAGGCATTTGCTGCTACACCTGAATTCAGACCCCAGAACACTCGTAGTGGCAAGAAAGAACTGATTTCTACAAGTTGTCCTGTGATCTTCATATGTGTGACACTCTCTTTTTCTATGTATGTATGTATGCATGTATGTATGTATATATTCACTTATATTTTATTACAGTATGTCTTATCTGCTTCTTGTTTGGTTGAAACATCTTTAGATATCAGGTAAATGCAAATTATTTTCTACTTTGGTGGGAGTCGGATATTTTTTGCCAGAATAGAGTATCTTTTATCTCTCAGAATCACTTTAGATAAAATTTTTTAAATACATAAGACTTTTTCTGGGAGAACTCTATGAATTCAAAATTATGTAATCATATATGCATTAGCACATAGCTAGGCAGTGTTCATCAGAATCACAGCAGGGCATTGCTGCCATGGAAAACAAATACATTACATTTCCATTATGGCCTCTGCACCACTGGGATTATCTCTAATAGGAGGAATTAGTAGCTGCAGTATTTCAGCATTATGCAAATTAGAATGAGAAAACTACTCCGAGCCTTCTACTTACTAAATTTGTGCCTACTTCTGATTTTAATGGATAAGCATATTTTGTGTAAGAAATATACAAAATGCATTCGTTTCCTTGATCATCTGAGTTTGTGTTTTCTCTATTTCCTACAAGTTCTTAGTTGAACAGGATTAAATGTGGAGTCCCTCTTATGTTTGTTCAGGTAGTAATAAATTTGTGCTGAAGATAATGAGTGTAATTGTCCGCAATGTCGTCAGTGATGCAGGAGCACACGGCGCTTCTGCCGAGAGCCCTGTGAGACAAGGCGTGCACATTTTCAGCTGAGGATTTTAAGGATTTGGAGATCAACTGAAGACAAGAAAACTGTGTATAGAAATACAGAAATGCTAAGTTCAATCTCGCTTAAATTCTGGAATGATACACTATCCTTCATTTGCTGAACAAAATCCTGCCTGCCTGTCTTTCTATCATGTATCTACCATTTCAGTACTGAACCAAGTAGTAATTTCTTTCAGAGGTTATAGTACAATAGAGAAAACAGAACTAAACGCTAGAAATGCCTCCCTGCTCCCACTGTTGCTCTTTTGAGACAGTCATAGCCAAGGCTGATGTTGATCCCTCAACCCTGTTCCCTCAGCCTCCTGAAACTGGAATTACAGGCATGCCCACCACACACAGTACAATATCCTTTTAAAACCTGCTTACTTTCTTCTTCTAAGGCTCAACACACAGCCCACTTTTTTAAAAAGATGCCTTTCTATCTGCTTGAGAACGGTTTTGTTTGTTTTTAAAATGTTACATAGCAGCCGCGGCATAAAGCAGTGGTTCTCAAACCTGAGCTGTTATCCGGGTCGTGGTGAGGATGGCTGTTACAACATAGAAGTCTGGGTCTAGCCAAGGTTTGAGCTGGTGGGCGTGGCCCAAGGATTTGCCTTTGGAACGCTTTCCCAGGTGCTGCGCAGCCGAACTGGGGGCCATGCTTTGAGAACCACTGCTCTAAGGCCAGGGCCGGCGCAAGAACAAGCTAGACCATTCTACATCCTGGTTCTTCTACCTATGAGCCACCAACACGGAGTAGTAGTTTTCCTTCTCTAAAGCTCAAATATACCACCTGCAATAAAGGAACAATAATTACAGCTTTATCAGAGACTGGCTTGTTAAAACAAAGCATTAGCTAGCCAGCTTTCTCAAGATGGGTGTGCAAATAAGTCGAATGCAGAGGTGGAGTGACTGTTTATTACTTAGTGCTTTACCGTAGGTCCACTTCTGAGTGCATATGGCTTCATCTTCAGCAAGGGGAATGAATTATGTTGATTCATAATTCATGTGCCCGATACACTGCATTTCTCTTGGGCACACAGCTTTACTCCAAACTGCTCAAAGGATTAGTTTCTTTCTAAAGTCCAGCTTACCATGACTGCTTTAAGATACATAACATTTAGTTCAGTTTTCTGTGGCCACAGTGACAGGGATGGCTGTATGTGATGTATATCAAATACATCACAGTAACTTTATGCAATGATATCAGGGGACTGCTTTCCACACGACAGTGCAATGGTGGCTTACAAAATACAACACACACACACACACACACACACACACACATACACACACACATATACACATAGGCCAGAGGATAGAGTCAAATGCTCTGGAATTGCAGTTATGGGCAGCTGTGAGTCACATGATATGGATGCTGGCACCTGAACCAGTGTCACCTGGAAAAGCAGTAATTGCTCTCAATCACTAAGCCACCTTTCCAACCCAAATTTAGTTTTAAAAAATTAGCAAATGAGAGTTTCTTTGAAGAAAACTATAGCAATCTCTAGACATTATATATTTAGAATTTTATAGGCATCACAAAATCAAGGTTGAGTAATTTAAAATGCATACTACATTCTTGGATAAAAAAATTTAACAGGGCTCAGTGGCAAAAAACACTTGTTATTCTAGCAGAGGACTTAAGTTCAGTTCCCAGGACCTTCGTAATGGCTCACAACCATTTTTAACTCCAGTTCCATGAGTTCAGACCCCTCTTCTGGACTCTAGAGGCATTGCCTGCAGATGGTGCACATACATACATGCCGGCAAAACATGCAAACATAAAATAAATATGTATAAGAGATAACTATTAAAAAACTAATCTCAAATCAGTTTACACATTTCATGCAATCCCAATTAGTGTACAATCTTGAATTTGCTTTTGGAACTGGATAAGATGATTTCAAATTTCAAATGGAATAAAATGAAACATAAATAAGTAAGGTTCTTTTCAAGAACAGCAAGTGTTCTTGACCACTGAACCCTGTTAAGTAAGTCAGATACAGAACTAAAAGAAGGGGATTGAGGAGATTTCCTGGTTCCAGGACACGGTGTGAAATGGACCCGATGCAAGCTGTGTTGTGCTGGTGCAGGAGTAGATAAATGGTTCATCTAGTTCAGGAAATATGAGACTGTAGCACATGACAAGATACGTCAGCACAGGGAAGAGACTAACAGTTGGTGATGGCACAAATCTCTGTCTGTAGGACAATAAAACTGAATCCTACATGTCATACAGAAAAATTAATCACAGTTAAAAGGTGTGTACGGTGGTAATGAGTCTAGAAAAAACGTCTATGAGACAATATAGATGTAATTCATGGGGAAGCTAATAATAATAATAATAAATGTTATATTTTAAAAAGACATACCTGAGAAAAAACAATAAAAAGTTTATAAGATGAAAGACTCTCCAAGCAATGTCTGCAGATACTCATGAGACTTGAAATAAATCTTTACAAAGCAGGAGATGAGCCTACTCAGGGGTTGTGCCTATACAGAGATAGAGCTTTTATACCTTAGTAACCCCCAAACTCAATACAAAACAACATGTGCATACGTAGATCACAAAGGAGCATATCTCAATAACCAGCAAGTATATTTTAAAAAAAACCCTTCAACGTGTTTAACAGGGACAAATTGCAAACCAGTTTAGCATTGTTATATAGCTCTATACCTCTTGGATTGGCAAACATCAAGAACAAAAAAACCTTAGGAAGTGTAACAGCTATTTCAAGCAAGGGTATAGAAAATAAGGGTACGCTCATAACATACTTCCCACCCTCTTAAAGGCCAAACTCTCCATTCATTTCTTCCTATCAAGCCTCCTGGTGCTCCCAAGTTCCAGTGACATATAAATTTAAATATAGGTTCCTCTCTCCCAGCACAATCACATACAATGTTGAAGAAGCAGGAAATGTGCTTGAATTTGGAAAGAGACAGTAAAAAAAAAAGCATTTAAATGTCATCAGTTCATAGTAAAAAGCAAATCATAATAGATAGGAGTGGCAAGGACTTTTGTATAGTGAATTCATTGCCAGTTTCAGAGACACAGTCTTTGTGTTCATAGGAATGTCTCTGTGAGCTCCGTTCAGCAACTTCTGGTGCCTCTTAGTGTGGGCGCAGAGGATACTTCTTGTTAGTGATATTTTATAAGCCTGGATTAGGTTGGCTTCCTTGGTTTGACAGCTCATTTCTGGCTGGCTGAGTTTGGAGACTTGGGTATGACCTTAGGAAATGACTCATGAACATCGATCTGGTACAGCAGTGTGACTTGGGGACAGGGAGGTGGGAAGGTAGCCAGTGATCCCTGAAGAGCAGGAAGTTTATCTTTATGATGTAACTGCATTGCCTAGACCATATGTATATAGTCTGAGCAGATACGGGACAAGCCAGAGATTTAATGGCTTATGTCAGTTTTACAGAGATATGGGAACTGTAGTGGATTTGCTATAATGGGCAGAGTGGCCACCATGTCAGAGACTGCCCCTTACTTTGGGGAGACTGAGTCTGGCATTGGCATTGGGGAATGCTACTAATAACATGAATCGCTTTGGACAGAAATCTATTACTATTTTATGTTGGGGATGGACCAGGATGCTGGAACAAGTCTGGCACCATTAATTGCCACTCATTGAAAAGGCAAGATGTTATTATAATACCTATACACCCATGTATAAACAAATTGTGAAGATGACTGTAAAATAGCTATATAACCATGGGGCATAATATTTAACATTTGTACATGTGTGCATTCTTTTTTGAAAACAATAATGGAAGATCTCATGTTTTACCTTTACTAATTTTAATTTTGTTAATTTTCCAGAAAGAGTCTCTGGGATAGAGAGCAGGTAGGAAGCAAGCCTGTCCACGGTGCAGGGGAGAGAGGGGAAAGTGAGGCTCAAACTGTTTTGTTGCAGTTCTCACATGCCAAGAATTGCAACAAGCTGAATAATACTAAGGTAGCGGTTCTCAGCCTCAGAGCGGTATTGGTGGAGAGTCAGTTTTCTTAAGGCTGTGGCCTCTGGTAGGTCCGCCGCGATCGGGTGGATAGCACTGGCTGTACTTGGCAGGTTACTTACGAAAAAAAAATTGAAGATGGGGGCTCCTGGGGACTTGGTGGTGGAAGAGCAAGTGAGAGTGGGGGGGGATGAATACAATCCAAATAAATTATGTGAAATTCTAAAATAATAAAATATATCAAAAGATTATACATTAGAAAGAAAACATGATACTTGTCTTTCTGAGTCTGGCTTACTTAGTTAGATTGGTGGCTTCAAATCCACATATTTTCCAGAAATTAACACTATATCCTTCTTACTGGTTGATAATATTTCATTGTGTATACAAGCCACATTTTCTTTACCCATTCATCTGTTGATGGGTACCTAGGCTGGGTCTATGTCTGACCTATTATTAATAAAGCCATAGTTAACATGGGTACATGGGTATCTCTTTCTGTGCTGCCTTTGATTCCATTAGGTATGTCACAGGCATGATACAGTAGCAGTATATGGCAGCTCTGCTTTTGTTTCTTGAGGGATCTCGATGCTGATTTCCATTGTGGCTGGATCGACTTATAACCCTACCAACAGCATTACAGTATTTGAAGGCTTCCTCCGCTGACATGCTTTCCAATATATTTCCTTTTCTAAGTGCTCGCCATTCTGACTGGGGTGAGATGGAATCTCAATGCCATTTTGATTTGCATTTTCCTGGTGACTAAACATGTTGAACATTTATTGGGCCATTTTTAGTATTTACTTAAAAAGTGTTTGTTTGGTTCTGTTGGCCATTCATTGCTTGGATTATTTGCTCTCCTATTATTAATATTTCTGATGGATCCTGTGGTCTAACATGAGAGTACTGTGATTCTGGGTCCTGTCCTGTGCACATGCTCATCAGCTCCTTACTTCCCAAACAATATCAGGTGCAGCCCTTGACCAGATCTAAGGGATGACCTGGGCCCTCCTGCTTCTTTAATGTCTGCCGTCTCTGCTGGCTGTATTTCACTTCGTGAGCTTCAGGCTGGCAGAGCCCTGAAAGCTTTTCACTCTGAAATGAGTCTGGCTTTCAGGTCTTACCTAAATCTGTAGCCTGAGGTTTGTCTATTGACACAATTTATTTTCTTCATAGCATTAACTGTTGCATGGGAGTATCTAATTTACTCTGTGTTGTTGTTTTCTGAACTCAGAAGTATACTCTTTGAGAATAACTTTGCCATAATCCCCAGAGTTTCCAAGATCTCTAGACCGCAACACTACTTGGGCCACAACAGGTAATAATACATGTCTGTGAACTGAGTATAGCCAACACACCGCCTCCCCACCCTGCACTAAGAAGTCCATGGCCATTCTCTTATTAAAAATTAATGTCTCATGAGAAACTTCCTAGAAACACACACACAGTTATACATGGGCTGTTGGTGTTTTTAATGGCTTTCGCTGTTGATTTCTCTGTATTAGAAATTTCCGATTAAAAATTCAGCACACCCATAACCTAGTATACTTCTGTTGGTTTCCTATTTATCCTATTACCATTTGCATTCACATGTATTTAAATGGCATTCTGTCTGTCAGCTGACCAGAGGAAGGAAGGGCCTTGACTGAAATGAATGTCTGGGTGTTTCAGGGACCACTGGTTGGTTGTTAAGAAGACTTTGCCCCTCCTTAGTTCTTGACTTCCCCGAAGTTATATTATTTGTGAAATGCCAATTTGTTAGTGAATTTCGTCAACAAAGAAGGAAGTATTTTTCTCATACTGAACTTCTGAACTAAAATCAAGACTGAGTCGACTTCTTGGATATAAGACTCAACAGAGCCTCTGCTTACTGACCCTTAAAGAATTTCAAGAGCCTGGATAATGTGTTGTTGATTGTGCCTGTTCTAATTAGTTCTAGGAAGCAGGCAGTCTTTGGTGCAGGACCTGGGGCAAATTATATTATGGGTCCCTTCCTTCTCTCCTCCACAAACCGTGATAATATAGGGCCATCAGGTCACAGAAAGTTCTCGGAGTGGCGTGGCGGCCTGAGGATGGTATAGGCAAGTGAGGCCACAGCATCTCCCTCTAGTTGTTTCGGGTGAGGGTAAAAACCACTGATGAATTCAGTGTTCCTATAGAAGACATGCTTGGGTCTCATCAGCCCAAAGAACCCATTTCCAGCCCATGCGCGGCATACCGTCACCTTGTCGTACAATTCAGTTTTCAGTAATGGGGGTGGAGGGTGAGGAGCCTTTAGCTGGGAACAATTTATCTGCTCTACATAGCCTCGGTCAGTGTGTCTCAGAGGACTACCTTCCTCTGGACACACTCCAGTCTACGATTATTTATTGTACAAGTGTTCGTGTAAAACCTGTTGCTTCCAACCTGGTCTATGGATTGATACGCTGGAACGCTCTGGATAGCCATACCTTTAATAGCTAAGGCCTGGCAGCACCGTCTTTCCGTCTTTTCCTTGCTGGTAATTCAGGTTGATTTATACTCAGCCCCAAGAAACAAGAAAGTCAAGAGAGAAGATTTTTCCCTTACAACTAATGTATTTTAAATGTGCATGCATTTTTATATTTAAGCGTGACTGACTGGATGTTTTCGGTTTACTAATCTGTCCAGAGATTCTTTTTCCTTTCCCAGAGAGGAAAGGGATGGGTAAACGGTGGGTAGAGTGGTGTCTGGGGGAGTTGCCTCTGTACAATGGATTAAGCTTTTTAAAAAAGATTACTTTTTAATTTTAGGATGTATTTGTGTGTGTGACCTTGGCAGTATATGCAAGTGTCTGTGGTGCCCTGAATCAAACTTGGGGCCTCTGTGAGAGAAGTATACACTCTTAACAGCTGAGCCATCTTTCCTGTCCTTGGATTACGTTTTCTCTCTTTCTCTCTTTTTTCTTTATTTTATTTTATTTTATTTTTAGGACAGGGTTCCTCTGTATATCTTTGGCTGTCCTGGAACTCACTCTGTAGACCCGGCTGGCCTTGAACTCACAGAGATCCACTTGCCTCTGCCTCTTGAGTGCTGGGATTAAAGGCATGTGCCACCATGCCCAGGCTCTGGATTAAGTTTTAAAACAGATTTCCAAGTAGAAATACTAGTTTAAGCAATACAAGTCTGAAGATGGGAAATATATTGTCTATACCTTCAGGTGTGTTTCTTTTTTTTGTTTTTCTCTAAGTTTGATATATATCTATATCTATAATCTTGGGAAGGAAACACATAGACTGAACAATGATCCTTATGATTTGATACCAGCAGTGCTTTGATCTATCTGGAGAAAATTCTAGGATTAATGGCTAAGGCTACGCAGATGCTAGAACAACATGGAAATGATTCAAAATGGGAGATTGAGTTATACAGCTTTCTTTGTATGTAATGAAGAGAGCTTAGTGATTACAGCTCAGGAACGAATTCACTTTCCCAAGAAAGAGGCTATTTCTTTAGTCTGATTGTAGGTATCCCATCGAAAATAATACAATGAGGAAGGAAGAACACAACACGGAGTGGGCACTTGTCTCCTTTGTAAGAGCAAAATTTTATAGGAAGATATTTTTGTGCTTAATTTTCATTCTTTGTTCTGTTTCAAAACTCTGAAATGGTTGAACTTTTTATTTGCTTAAAACAAAAACTTTAAAGGCAAGGTTTGGGAGGTTATGACCATAGATCCTGACAACAAATGGTGTAATGAAAGGGAAGAGTGGGTATTGTGAGACCATAAAGGCGTGATAGGGACGGGAAAAGAGACTCTTTTAAATGGGGATGTTTTATTCTCCTCTTCTGAAAATAGCAGAAAACTATTTTCTAGGGAATTCAGAAGCAAGGACTTAAAAAAATGTCAATATTAAGACTTCAATGATGACAACTGAATTATTTCAGAATGGAATGGATCACTGAAAAGATAAGGGATAGCCCTTTTTTTTTATTAGTCATGGTTTTTCCTGAGGGCTACTGTGTCTAATTACACATTTTCATGAAAAACCCACAGCCTAATAATTGAACAAGGCATGCCCATGTGTTTTCCCTGTTTAGTGTTATTGCTGCTTCTTCCCGCAAGAACTCTCAAAAAGAAAACGAATAATGTCACAGTGTGGTTTGGAATTTTCACGCTTTACATGCCCCTCTCATTAGTCTTTTTGCCTTGTGCTCAGCCCTAGGACATCATTATTCAATGCTCCAGATGTTTACTCATTGAATAATTATGTTATAGAGATACAAGGT
Organism: Ondatra zibethicus; assembly: GCA_004026605.1. Taxonomy (NCBI): domain Eukaryota; kingdom Metazoa; phylum Chordata; class Mammalia; order Rodentia; family Cricetidae; genus Ondatra; species Ondatra zibethicus. The sequence goes on from PVIU01018032.1 coordinate 11,499, forward strand.
CTTCTATCTGCTGCACTTCATTGAGTGGTTTCATTAAAGCATTAATTATATTAGAATGAAAAATACTTGTGAATTTTACTTATTTATATACCATCCATCTAAACTCTCCTTTAGACTAACTATCTGTACAAAGGTATTGATGAGAGATGAGACAAAAGCATGCATACTACATAGCCTCTGTGCAAACACAAATGAAGAACTTTTCTTAAACTGATTTGTGTTGCTGTAACACAAGACCGGAGACTTGGTCATTGTAAAGAGTAGACATCTACTGGACTGTACTTGTAAAGGTTCAGAAGCCCAAGATTGACCAGGAAGTAGATGGATGGAGGAGCTGTATCTGATGAGGCCTTCATCTCATGGCACGTGACACAGGAAAAGACAGGACCACAATTGCTTCTGTACCAGACCCACTCTTACAATGTTTAACATGATGATAATGACAGATCCCTCATGACCTATTGGACCGACTTTGTGTGTGAATGTGACATTTGTTTGAGTGTCCTTTATGTGTAATGATGCGCCTACGCTATCAGATAGCGCTCTAAATCATATCTAATGTGTTCACCTTCGATGCAGGGTGGAGCTTTAGCTCTCAGGGCTGCGAGGGCGGCTAAAGCAGGTCTAAGGTCTAACTTTGACACCCACTAGCTGTGGGAACCCTGAGCTTCTGTTTTCGCATCTGTAATGCATGAACAGATTTGGTAGTGGTTGAATTAAAACCTACCTGTCAAGGCGCAGTTACGGCTACTCATTGTTAACTCTAGACAAGTAATGCCAATTTGAAGCCACTTCCATCTTTCCTGAAGACCAAATATGAGTGGTAAGGACTAGATGAATACATGACTAGGCAACGGTACGGGGGTACTTCTGAGGATTTCCCAGAATTCCAAGGTACAAGTGGCCCTGACTTCTTTGTTTCCTTTCTTTCCAGAGTTCAAATTGTAAGACTTAGAATGGACTGGAAACAGGAGGTGTTGAGGTGAGTACACATTCTAGCCTAGGACATGTTTGTTTCTAAGTAAGTATAGAATTTAATCTATTCAAAGGGAAGCCGGAAAATTGTAGACCAATCCTCAGCATTTCTGAGTCTGTCACGTCTATTTTCTGTTGCCCACTGAATCATCCTAACACGTCACATGACTGTTAAGATGGGAGTAATGTTACAACATGAATCTCTAATGGTAATTTTAGATCCCTGATTCATATGGATCTTTTAATCAATTATAATTGATGTCTTCATAAAAAGGGGAAATTGAGAGAGACATACTTGGGAATAGTATGTGTGAATGAACAGAGACACTGGAGTCATGACCCATCAAAAGCCAAGGAATGCCAACCACTTCCGGCAAACCACCAGAGCTAGGGAGAGACTCAGACCAAAGAGATTTTCCAGCACAGCTCTCAGAATGAACTGACTCTGACATTTTGAACTGACTTTTAATCTTCAGTCTATGAGTCAGTAAATTTCTGTCATTTAAGTAATCTACTATATGATATTCTAGGGTGTACAAGAAGACATTTGTCTCAGAAATAAAATATAAAGAATACACATACACACAGTCTCCTCAGTAATAAAAATAACATTTTAGAGTAATGTTAAAGAGTCAAAATGAATGGAAAAATTGGTGCTAAACTAATTCTAAAAAATTCAAATAAGGACAAAAAAGGTAGGTTTTATGCATAGTGCAATAGTAATGAAAATTGCTAATACTGGTCCTGTCTTAATTTAAACTTTCAATATTTTGTTACAGAATGCTTGTATTTTTATTTAAAGAATATGATAATCTGATTTGTTTTGAACACTGAGAATTTTTGCACCCCTTAAGTTTTATACCTGAGGCGAATATTTGATTTGCCTAATCCTAGACCTTATCCTGACTCAACACTATGTGCGGAGGTCATGACCCTGTTTCCAGCACACTGAGCTGGAACCTGTATGATCCCAACACTCATTAGTTTGCTGCTCGCCCCATAAGAAGGAAGGGGTTCATTCTAAGTGTTTCTGCTCTTCTTTTCTGTTATTTAGACATGCAGGAGACATAACCTATATGTTCAAAGATGACTCCTTTGCAATTATCCTTCTTTATTTCCGGCAGTCTCCCAGTAATTTTGGGTTAAACCTTCATAGCCCCATCAGCTCTGCAGTGTTCCCACATTGTGGGGCTATGTCAGGTTAGTTCTTTCCTGACTTCAGTGTCCTTACTTTCTTTTTGTAGAATAAACTCTCATTGAGATAGATAATCGTATCTTTGAAGCTATAAAGACATCGTGAACAATTTCGCCATTCTGACATCTTTGTTCAATATTGCAGCGTATGTCTTCTAGAGACTTTATATTTGTTTTAAGAAATAGAGTTTCAAAGAAGTGACTTATGCTAGTATACATCCATAAAACTCATCAATTTCAGACAAGGTGGTGCACACTTACAATTCCAGTACTGGGGAGGTGGAGGTAGGCAGTCCTCAGGAGTCCACTAGATAGCCAGTTTAGCCTAGTCAGGAAGTTGCAGGACCTGTCTCAAAAACAAGATGAAAAACAATTGAAAAAAAATACACCTAATGTTGACTTCTGGCCTCCTTACAGATGTACACATGTACCTATACAAACATATGCACCTACATAAGCATGTATATAAACATGCACACATATATAACATTAAAAATATCCCTCAGAGCCATCCTCGCCATTCCTGTTTTTCTAATCTTACACTGTTGGGAGCACAAAGGTCCTGTGTCCACAGATCTCCAGGAAAGCCAGGAATGTTAGTTACGTAGGGTCAACTCCTCAAAGGAGGCAATACCTATATCCTTCTACCCAGAAGGCTGGGCATTCGAGGTGGTTACCAGCCTAGTGGAGATCTGTGTTATCTGTCTGGCCAGACCGTATGAAGCTCCCACAACCAGGACCATATGGCTAATAGGCCAAATGACCTCGATGCTCTCTGCATGGCGGAGATCATGTCAGATCCTCCCTCAGGCCCTCAAGTAGCCTGTCTTGGAAGAAATGATGCACACTTCGAGTTGAGTTTTGATGTAATTATGCTTTCTTGTGCCCTGGAGATTGAATTACACTGGAATTTTTTTCTAAAATATATGTTTTTAATATATTTTTCCAAAATATGTGTTTAAATATAATTGCGATAAACTGCCTGTATCAGACTCCTGAAGTTTGATCCAGCCTAAGTCATTCTAAACTGAGCTTCCTTCCCACCTCTTGGCAGATCATTTTCCTGCCTTCCATGACAACCCTCATTATACCTCAGTCTTGTCTCTTTTACGCAGCCTTTTACACAGAATTGGCTGCTGTATCATGAGTAGATACATCATATGTATCTTCAAAAAAGATACAATAGTCTTTTTTGAAATGCCCTCTCCAAATCCAAGTCGTCTTCGGGACATTTCCAGGAAGTAGCTTCTGGAGAGCCTGGTAACAGAGTCCCCCTCTCTTTAGAAAACTCCGGCCGCTCACCTACATATTTTCGTCTTGGGTGTCTCCTGATTTGTTGTGTAACTTTTGTGTACTGACTCCATGGACTGAAGGGTTCCAAAGCTGGAAGAGATTCAAGATATCTGCCATATGGTGTGCTGTCTGTCATGGAAATCCTTCTACCATAGCCTTTCCTAGTAGTTATGATCATTTGGTCACCTCACTAAGGGAAAAGCCACTGTATTTCATGTCGGTTGTGCCATTCCCAGTAAAGTCCTAAAGGTTGGGGTTACTTTTCCTTATTACATACTTGGAGCTGACTTCTTGTGCCTTTTTTTTCCGGGGGGGGGGAATAATGTGCAGGATAATAAATGTGTCTGAAAAACTTCCTCTGAATATTTGTGATCTTGGGTTAAACAAACAAACATTTTATTTCTATTAGGTTTCAGTCTCTTCATTTATAAAACAGAAATAATGCCTATCTCATAATATTATTGTAAAAATAGCATAAAATGAAAATTAAATTCATTAGTGGTAATCACAGCACACAAAGGGGACTCCCACATCAAAATTTGTGTTCATTTGAAAACCTCTGGTACAGACCTTTGAATTAATGAAATAGTAAATATTTGTTGAACTAGAATATGATTTATTTCCTGGAATTACAGAGACAAAATCAAATATTATAGTTTAAAATTCTATTCACTTTGCTAAAGTCTTTTCCTCCCACTGAATATTTTAAGATACCTCTGGTCATAGTTTCTACATCCCATCTCTTTCCAAATGGCATTCTCTACTCTAATCACCTTCCCAAAGTCACTTCATAAGTACCCTATCCTTCCACATGTAAATTTGAAATGAAATTAGTTCTCAAACCTGGATGGATATTAAACTCATCTGGGAAGCTTTCTAAACACTAATGTTACATGTTTCCATTTTAGAATAGTTCTTGAGCAGGTTAGGAATGTGGCTCCATGATAGAGCATCTTGAATGTACTAAGTGTGTGGGTTTGATGCCAATACTGAGAATAAGGAGTCCTTGGTGAGAACTAACTAAGCACTGACACTTTTAAACAAATCCATGGTGTACTCTTTGGAAACAATTTCACAAATTCATTCTTTATTTACTTATTTATGTTTCAGTATATGTATGTATGTATTCCTGTGGGGGGGCTGTATATGTGATGTGCATGTGTATCCATGTATGTATGGTAACCAGAGGTCAGCCTTCACTGTTGCTTCTCAGCAACCATCTACCTTGTTTTTTGAGACATGGTGTCTCGCTGACCGTTCCCCAATAGGCTAGACTGATTGACCAGTGAGTCCTAGTCTGCCTGTCTCCACTTCCCCAATTGACCAGTGAGTCCTAGTCTGCCTGTCTCCACCTCCCCAATTCCTAGCATTTTTTCTTTTTACGTGGGTTCTGGGGCTCAAACTCAGGTCTATGTGATCAATAGCAAGCACATCATAAATTAAGCTAGTTCCTCATTCCTAATTTTGTAACTTTCAAATACTTAGAGTCAAAATTATTTCAGAATCAGAGTCCCCTTACTTCCACCTTTTGGCAATGGAAAATGATGCAAACACTATTATTGTGAAACATCTTCAGTGGCTAGAGATCGGCACTTCAGAGCTCAGCACATCAATACATGGACAGCAAACTATATAAGCACTCCAATGAAGTAGAAACAGTAAAAATTATAAATAGAAAAGCTTTATAATATTGAGGTCAAGTTTTGCAGCCAAAGGAATCTGCATATGACAGTGCAGAAGGAAGTGGCAGTTTTTGATCTTCTGTGTTGTAGATAAGAGTTTGTGCATCAGATCTTTTCTTGTTTTGTTTTCTGAGATAAGGTCTCGTTATGTAATCCCGGCTGTCTGGGAGTTCTCTAGGTAGACCAGGTGGCCTGGAACTCAGAAATCTCCAAGCCTCTGAAACAAGATCTCTCTGGTATTTTCTCTGTGCTTACTCTGGTGTGTGATCCACACCTAAAGACTTACAGAATGTATGTTCCAGAATGAGACAACTTTCTGTGTGGATAATGTAGCAGTTCTGACATATTTCGTAAAGTGAATAATCATCTAACAAAGCATGCTTTTACATCTTAAAACTGGAATTTTCATTGGAAAAATACAGAAGAATAATAAAAGTCAGTTTGTTATCACATTTTTAAGACTTCTATCCTGGAAACAAATACTTATCAACTAATTTAAAATAAGAGGTTTTTCTTTTATGAAATTTAAGACTACCAACTAAATATCTTTGATATTTTATGGTATACAAGGCATTAAAACAACATTCAGTAAAAATTAAGCAAAAGATCAATGAGCCATTCAAAAAATCAAATTTCACTAGGCATCATAATGAAGGACTCTGAAGAAGAATACTCTGATTTTCTGGAACCAAGGTTGTTAAATCTAAGTTTGGTTGACATTAACTTAGACGGAATTACAGGAGTTCTGCACACGTAATTAGAATTAAACAGCAAAATTAAATGACTCTCCATTTCTGTTTGCTTTTAAAGCCTCTGAGCAAAGCAGAGCAGAAGCTGAGCAGACGGCAAAGACCAGGCGCTTCCTGGTGTGTGCTGGAGGAAGTGGTCCGGAAGCACTGAGATGTAAAGTCTCAGCCATTAGTACGGTGAAACTTGCTCATCAGGAGTAAGTGTATGTAGATTGATTGGGTCATGTAATCATGGAATCTGGCCTGCCTGAAATCTTCAGTAGCTTAATACCCGAGCAGATAATGGTGCAGATGAAGTCCAAAGGCTGTATTCTGAAGAAGGTCTCGTTGCTCAGGGGAATGGACCTTTTTGTTTTATTTAAGCCTTAAACTAATTGGATGAGGTCTACCAGTTTTATTGAGGGCAATTTGTTTTATTTAGTGGTCACTGGTTTAAATGAAAATCCTATCCAAAGCACCAATGTGGCACCACATGGAATTAGACATCATAGACATTAACTCAAAATGACCCCCATTACCAATATATCAAAATTAATTTTCATTCATTATTGTCAAATCTTCATAGACTCCTAAATGAACATTGGTGTCTATCATATGTTCGTTGTTAGGTCTATATGTGAATAAAATATTCATAATCAAGAAGCATAGCTGAAGTATGATGGTCATGACTTATACTCCAAGCTTTAGAGGAAAAGGATTTGTAGCAGAGGCAAAGGAATGCTCTCCTGCTTCTTGGTTCAAAAGTTAGGCCTTTGGTAAAACAGAAATAACTTACTGAGACATTGAAGATTAGACAGAAGTCACAATGCAAGGAATCAACCTTCCACTGGAAAGCAAAAAAAAAAATGAAATAATGGACAGCTAGCTGTAAAGAATGTCCTGAGAGCACCATGTGACTTGCTATACTCTCTGTTGGGGACAAGGGACAAGACCCTAAAGAAATGGAGAGAAGTTATATTCATGTGGAAGAAGAAATTTAGAAAGCAGGTAATCTAGCCATGTCTGATATGTCTGGTAATTTTTTTACAGTAATTATTTGCTCTATGCTTATTTTGCATCATGAAATATAGAATATAGAAAGTCAGATACTTCTATATTCTCATTTTATCCACACACTGATGTCATGGGCTGACACCTTCCCTTTGTCTGTTTTAGAATACTTTTACTTTTACCTTCACTAGAAAGCTAATAGGGCTTCCAGTATTTTTGTGGATTGGGCGAATTGATATTCCAAATGTACTTAGAACAATGCCTGACACCCACTAAATACTCAATAAATATTATAGTTCTCTTAGGATTTCTGGCTTTTGACTTACTTTTATTTAATCTTTCAAAATTTCATGTGTTTACAATGAAATCTGATCATATTCACCCTCCATTTCCCGTATGTTTTTCTCAACAGGTCTACCTTCCGACTTCATATCTTCTTAGTTTCCATTTTAATCATCAAGTAAGCCCATCTAGTGATGCCCATATTGCATGGACGTGGGGCCAGCCACTGGAGCTACCAATAACTCCCCAATGTGGGGTGGTCCTGAGTTCCTTTCCCATCTGTGCTGGAATCTTGATAAGTTCGATCTTGTGCAGGTAACCCTAACTGCTGTGAGTTCATGAGTGTTATGGCACGTCCTGATGAGAGCATTTCTCGGGACCCCTCCCCCATCTGGTGGCTCCTACATTTTTTCCGCCTCCTTTGCTGTGATGTTCCCTGAGCCTTGGTGGTGGTGATGTTGGGGGTGGGAGAGTGTTGATAAAAAAAAATGCTCCATATAGGGCTGACATTTATAGTCATTCATAGTCATTTATTCTTAGTGCTTTGGTCATGATTTTGGCACTGGCGCTATTGAAGGAATTTAGTACAAAGACAATTACAAAGTTCAAACTGACAATCAAACCTTCTTTTTCTCTCCCCGGAAGATCTTCCACTAGAAAGAGAATGCACTGATCATACTGACTTTAGGTATTCTTGGAAGATGACAATTATTTTTATTATATAACAGAAAGTTGGTACTAATATTTTGTGCTTCAGTGTCCTAAGCTAGTTAATGTGCATTGTGTTTGGGAGATGTTTGTACTCTCTGCATGATGATCATGCAGGAGGCACAGGACCAGAGTTACAACTGGAGCAAACCTATCAGTGGGATTGATTTACTGCATTTCCCACCTAGTGGAGACACAAAGTTATTGCTAGGTAAAATATATGCCCACAAGGTTGTATTTTGTTCCATTTTTCCAGGTATTTTGTAAGTATTTTATAACTATTATAACTCAGATATTTTTCACAGAAAAAATTGTAAATTATCTTTTGGGCTTTTGTTCTATAAAAACATTTACCGTATGTTTTAATTTTACAAATAAAATATGCTTATTATAAAAGAGATACACAAAAAAGAACAATGTGGCAAGCATTAACCATAATTTTTTGTTATTTCTCAGAGACAGTTTAAATTCTCTGTTGCTTAGGAAGAAATAAATTTTTTATTGAAGGAGTCTTTAGGTTTAGGTTTAGTGCAAGGCAACTATGGCCTTGGTTCCTGTTACTACTGCTTGCTCTTGAATGGAGTCATAGAACATGCCCTCTTCTGTGTGTGAGTGATTTGCTATTCTTCAACATTGTTGAATGCATGGTGTAGTATGATTTACAAGCTAGCGTTTGCACACAGCTAGGCTGCACTCCAATGTGTTAATATAGAGGCAACATCTTCTGATGCTGAATGTGCCTGGCTCTTATGAACAAGGCTTCTTTGTACATTCTTTGAAAATCTTTTTGTGGGCGTATGCTTTCATTTCATTTGCGTGATTTTTCGGGAGAGTAGATGCTGTGCAGGAGAAACTGTCAGTTTCCTTCGTGGTTGTGCTATTTTACACTGCCTGTAGCAAGGCCATGAGTGAGAATTTGCAGTATTTGCTGCTCTGTGCCTGCCTTACTCCTCCTGACATAACGTTGTTCATTCTGTCCATTTTTGCCTTTTATATGACTGAATGAAGTTCCATCGTATAATTTGCAGCACACACTTTTTTTCCTGGCTGTCCCGGAGTTCAGTCTGTAGCTTGCCTTGAGCTCACAGAGATCTGCCTGCCTCTGACTCCCAAGTGCTGGGATTTAAGGCATGTGCCACCACAATTTGTAGCATACTATCTATTCATCCACTAACAGATGCATGGGTTGATTCTGAATCTTGGGTGTTGTGAATAAAGTTGCAATTAGGCATGGGAGTGAATGTGTGTCTTTGAATGCTGATTCATTTCTGTTAGAATCAGAAGCAGAATTGGTGGATAATATTATAGACCTATTAAGTTTCTTGAGGAATTTGCATGCTGTTATTCATAACAGCCGTACAAATTTATATCCCTACTCATATTACATTAATAGGTTTTTACATTCCTTTCTCTAGATCTACATCAGTGTTTGTTATGTTTTTCCTTTTTTTTTTAAATTGAAGGGTTTTTGAGTAGGATGGGACTCTTCTCAGCCCACTTGTGCCTGACACAGGGTCTTGAGGTGCTGAACACGTAATGGTCACCAAAGATCAACCCGAGACAGTGGTTATCTGTGGTCTCATGGCAATGACGGTTAAAGACGGGGACTCTAATGGGTGTAAGCAAAGTAGAATACATTAAGAGACATTAAGGAAAAGTGAGACATGAAAGAAAAATGAGAGAAATGGTGGAAGGGATTTTCTGGGGGAGGAAGAAGTGTTTGACCTCCTTTGCCTAGTGATTTTTATAAAGCCACGGCAGAAACTGGATAGGACTGAAACACTCTCTATTTAGATTGGTTAATTATTTGGGCTGTCACGGGTGGAGCCAATAGAGGACTCACATGCTCTATGTATGTTCTCTTGGCCCAAGTGGGGAGAGGTGATGTGCTGTTGATGTGCCGGCTACCCACAAAGGAGAAGCCCTCCTTTGTCTCTCTGCAACTCCAGGTTTGCTCATTGTTAACCGTGACTGAGAGCTGTTAGTCACTGAGCCAACATTACCACGCTCAATCTTGGCAGCTGTCTCAAGTAATTATGCTAATCTCTCTTTGTCCTCACATTTACATAAAAATCTAGTCGCTTGGCCATGGCAGAGAGTTAATTCTATTATAGTCACCAAGGGATAGCTACAGTCTTTCTTGGTTACCTCATATTTAGCTCCTTGTCTGAGATGGCTTCCTTCCTAGGCAGAAGCTCCTTGTTACTTACATTTTAGTAACATTTGAAGACATTCTTACTTACATTTTAGTAATATTTGAAGACATTCTTACTTACATTTTAGTTTGCTACAACTAACTTCATTAAAAGCAAGGATTTATGAAAGGACAATGCCTTATATGTGTTCCTCAAAGGTTTCTGTGAGGAAACAATGACCCGCTTCACTATCCCATTGCTCTGTTCTTCCTTTCCTGTATTTAGCTCAGCTGTCTTGTGCCTAGCTACATGCCGTCTTCCTCACTGCCTCAGACACTGCTGTTTTAACTCCTAACCTTCCTTTTTATCCCCAGCGTCTGTTTTTATTGCATCATATGTGAGCAACTTGCAGCGTTTGCCATGGGCCCCTTTTCCTTAATATCCACAGAAAGCTGACTTCTGTGTCAACAGTCATTACATTTCTCGTGAAAGCCACACAATCTAGAACTTGGGTAATGGAAAGCTTAGAATGTGAAATGACAATATTAGGTATTCAAATGTTGAGTTTAAGACACTATCAGATACTGGGAGTTTCTATAAAACAGCTAGAAGAGAAAGTTCCAGGTTTTTTTCCTTTTTAAATTTATTTATTTATTTTATGTATGAATGCTTTAGCTGCATATATGCCTGCTTCCCAGGAGAGGGCATCAGACCTGATGTAGATGGTAGGAAGCTGCCAGGTGGTTGCTGGGAATCAAACTCAGGACCTCTGGAAGAGCATCCAGTGCTCTTAATATTGAACCATCTCTCCAGCCCCAGAAGTTTCAGCTTTTAAAAGTAGTCACTGAGCTGATTTTGTAGGTGAATACAAAATCTGATTGTGTTGACTGAGAAATTACACATGGAGTATAGAGATAGGAATATCTGTTACTTGAATGTCAACCAATGTTTGGGAGGGACACTTGCAATATGGTATCTGGGTAGACTCACAGTGGATGCCCTTGAACCCTGACTTGTGGTGAGCCTCACTTATAGCAGAATGAACTCTGCATTTGAGGAGCTTGGCCTTCCCTTCCTTGAAGGCCTTTCAATGTCCTTGTCTGAGGAGATATCTGATTAAGGAAAGGCTACTCTTGTCAAAACCCACTAGCTCCACTTCTCATGGTTTGTAGTTTCTTAAGTTGAGTCAGGTGCAGTAAAAAGTAAGGCTCAGTGTGGTATGATTTATACTCAAAAGAACTGTAATTTGTCAGGAACTAGGTTAGTTTATATGGCAATAGTGGTTTTTTTTTTTTTGAGATAGGGTTTCTCTGTGTAGCCCTGGCTGTCTTGGAACTTAACTCTGTACACCAGGCTGGTCTTGAACTCAGAGACCTGTCTGCCTCTGTCTCCCAAGTGCTGGGATTAAAGGTGTGGACCACCACTGCCTGGCTGGGAATAGATTTTTAGTTGCCAGATCATGACAGAAGGCAACATTGAGCTAGCCTAACTTTATTGATGTTGATCGATAAGGAGTTGGGATGTAGAACACTGGCATGTTCAGTTAGAAGTAGCTGTAACGATCTGCTTGGTGTGTTCAAATGGGATCCACTGATGCTGATGTTCCATAAAGCTGAGGATCTAGAACTTTTAGAAATCCTATCAAGGAAGAAACTCAAAGGTTCAGAGAGCTAGGTATGCTTCAGTGGATTGCTCATGTTAATTTCCCTCTAGTCCAGAGATTCTCAACCTGTGGGCTTTGACCCCTTTGTTGGTCATCTATCAGATATCTCCACATCTGATATTAAAATTATGATTTGCAATAGTAGCAAAGTTACAGTTATGAAGTGACAATGAAGCAATTTTATGTTTGGGGTGGGGGAATTCACAAGATGAGGAAGTGCATTATTGCAGCATTAGGAAGGCTGAGAACGTTAACTCAACCTCCACTGTGATCCTGGAGAAGACTCCATGATTATCATCTTTGCAAGGCTTTGAGAAACACACTGCGAGAGGGGCTCCAGAGCCCATGAAATAACAGGGGGTGGCTGTTATCTATAGGCGAATGATGGTGGCTGAAGAGTCTACCACTGAAATGGTGGAGACAGTGGCCTTCCACAAAGGCCAGGAAGTAATGCCTAACCCCTAGAGACAAAACAAAACAAAATCCCCCAAACACAGTTGCTATAATTGGCAGCAGGACTAAGGCAGAATGTTGTAGAATATTTATTTACACTGTTAAGATGTGTCTCTGCCTGCAGCACCTTCTGATTGGTTTAATAAAGAGCTAAATGATCAATAGGCAGGCAGGAGAAACTAGACTGGACTTCTGTGCAGAGATAGAGAAACTGGGAAGAGGAACCTAGGTGTGCAATTTTGCCAACCGACTGGGAACAAGTCGAACGTGTGTACTAAGAAGAGGTAACCAAACCATGTGGTAGAATGTAGATTAAATAAATATGGGTTAATTGATTTATAAAAGCTAGTTTGGAAAAAGCCTAAAGTGAGGCCAAGCTTTCATAATTAATAATAAGCCTTCAGGTCATTATTTGTGAGTCGGCGGACCAAAGACAACAAGAAAGCTGGCTACAGCAGAATTAGGAAGCTTTGATGTGCTTTACACAGGAAGACTCTGTGCTTTCCCAACTTTAAGTTTTCTGGAAGGGAGCAATCAGAAACTGTATGTTGCAGTGCAACACAACCCTTCATTTGTCCTACAACTTAGGGCAGATTCATCAGATTCTGTTCTGCAACTCTCAAGGTCACTTTGACTTCACAGTTAATTACTCTTTCATACTTGTTCCTCATTTACACAGGGTTCATGGACAGAAAATAATGAGACAACTCTATAGTATAGAAACTAAGAAATGTGATTCATTATAGTTACAGCATGTGTGTCTGGCTTTTGAATTATGAAGGCAGAATAGAATAATTCAACAGAGATCTTCTGCCTTTAGAAGCTTAAAAATTTACTATCTGCTCTCTACAGAGAAAGTTTATCTGCTGTACTGTAAAAATGTAGAACTTGAGTCCTTATGATCCCCTTTATTTTGCTAGTTTAAATTCTAGAATATTATGTTTACTCATCTGTAGATTATTTTTAGATTCAATTAATTTATCTAATCTAATAATTTATCTGGTTTTTGGAGATGACAGTCAAATTTCCTGAAAGGGAGACTGGAATGGATTGCCCCTTAAAGCAGGTGGACTGTTTGACTTCCCTTTTCTAAAGTATATTTTAAAGAGTTTACTCATCAGTAAGGATTGCAGGTCACTGATATAATTTCTGATGATTAAGATGTAACCTCATGTTTTAAATCACTATCACTAATTTTATAAACACTTTCTTAATATTTTAAAAGGATATTGATTTGTCAGATTTTAAAATAACACACACTTGAAGACATACAAATGCTCAAAAATAAATGAAAAATGCTAAATAGTACTAATTACCAAGAATTATCAATAGATAATATAATGAATATTCTCTCTCTTAATAAATTATGTTTCTAACATACAAACTACAGGGAGACATTCCTTTGCATCTGTTAGTATGGCCATTATAAAAAACAAACAAACAAATGACTAGATTTGGGGAGCATGTGGAGAAATTAGAACTCTGAACACTGCTAGAAGAAATACAAAACAGTAGAGATGTTTTAGAAAATAGTACGAAATAGTACGGAGAATTCTTAAAAATTGAAAATATAAAAGTAGGGATGTCTACATGGTCAGGCCATTGAAGGCTCTTGTATTCAAACCTGACTACCTGACTTTGATCCCTAGGGTCAACATAGTGAAAGAAGAGAGCCAACTCCTGTAGTGGTCATCTGGCCTCTATATACCTCTTCTAGAATTTGTTCCATAATGAATGAACATTTAAATGTAATAAGCATACATAAAAGTATAGCAATCACGTGATCCAACAATCACATCCAAAATAATTGAAATCAGGATTCATAAGAGGTCTTAATACTGTTGTGTTCATTGTGGCACATTCAGAAAAGCCAAGATGAAGATAAATGGTTTTAAAAAAAAAAGGAGTGATATGTGTGTTCGGTGCAATATCACACAACTGGTCTGTACCATGTCAAGACGTAAATGAACTTAGAGCATAGTATGCTGAATGTAATATACCTAACACACAAATAAAAATACTGCAAATTTCATTTAGATGAATTATTTAAAAATAATTAAATCTTAATAATCTAAAAGAAGTATGTTACTTGGGGCTAGGGAGGGGGGAGGTTCAGAGTTACTGATCAGTGGCATATATTTCTAATCAAGAAAAATGAATACGTTCTAGAGATTGACATCTGCTGTGCAACACAGTACCTATACCCAACAACAATGGATTGCACTTCTAAAATTCTATGAAGATGTAGACCTCATGTTAGGTATTCTGATCACAGAAGGTATTAAGAAGTGATGGCAATGGGGCACGGTGGCCCATTCCTTTTAATCCCAGCATTCAGGACCCACAGAAGCTGGTAGATCTCTATAAGTTTGGGGGAAGCCTGGTCTAAATAACTAGTTCCAGGCCAGCCACTGATACATATTGAGACCATGCCTCAAAAATCCAAAAAAGAAAAAAAAGTAATGTAATTCATTATATAAAAGTAGATTGGAAATATATCCTAACAATCTTTGAAAATCATAACGAGTCCACAAATGATCTCTCCTAATTTGCACTTCTTAGGGTCTAACTATAAACCTATTTTATAGCCTAAATAATTAATAGAATCTCATTTTTGTATTTTCAGAAGCAATTTGTATTCCCAACATTACAAAATTTTCTTTACTTCTTCAAACTTTCTTTCTAAAATGCCTATATTTGAATCAGTTAGTAAAATGTCATCCATGTGATGGCAAACTATAGATTGAGGATATTGCTTAGGTATAATTTCCAATAGCTGTCATATAAAATATTGGCACAGGCTGAGGCTACTTAACAGTCCCTGTGGGAGTACCATCTATTGATATCACTTAAAAGGCTGAGAATTATTATAAGTAGATACCATGAAAGCAAATTTTTCCAAAGGTATAGTGAAGAAACAATCTTTTAAATCAATAACTCTAAGAGGCCTTCCTTTAGGTAATAAGGAAGGCAAAGGAATTCCAAACTGTAGAGAGCCCATTGGCTGAATCACCTTATTAACAGCTCTTAGATCTGTTACCGGTCTCCATTTTCCAGATTTCTTTTTAATAACAACACAGGAGAATTCCATAGGCTGATTGATTCTTCTGTAGGCTTTTTATTTAGCTGCTCCTGTACCAACTGTTCTACATCCTGCAGTTTCTCTTAATTAAAGGCCATTGCTCAACCCAACAGGTTTGTTCATCAATCATTTTAAAGGTATGGCCTTTGGTGCCTTTGAAAGATCAGCAGCTTTTGTGTCCTGCTATTGTAGAACCTGAATGGTCAATGAGTGTTCTTAATAATACCTTCTAATATTTTTCCCAGAAACATACATTAATTTATGGTTTGTTTCTGAGATTGGAGGAAAGTTAATCTGAGTATTCCATTGCTGTAACAAATCACGGTCCCATAAATTCATTGCTATGTTAGCAACATATGGCTTTAATTTTCCTCTCTGTCCTTTAGACCCTATTCATTTGACCCATCTTGTACTCTGTTTTCTTAAGATAACATTCCAGACCCTAAGAGCTGAACATTTATCTCCTGAAGAGGCCAATTTTGTGCCAAGATTCTTGTGTAATTATTGTTATATCCACACCTAAGTCTGCAAGATCTTCGATGACAATGTCATTTATTCATATTTTAATTTTGGTCTTTTTCACTTATAGAAGTTTGTGAAAATATCTTTTTTATGATTTCTCATGAATTTTTTGTTCTCTCTTCTATAGCTGTTCTATCATCCAGAGCAGTATGATTTTCTACAATAGGCATTAGGTACTTTAATTGCTCTGGGAAAGAGTTTTCTTCACAG
This sequence comes from Ondatra zibethicus, assembly GCA_004026605.1. Lineage (NCBI taxonomy): Eukaryota > Metazoa > Chordata > Mammalia > Rodentia > Cricetidae > Ondatra > Ondatra zibethicus. The sequence goes on from PVIU01018032.1 coordinate 27,437, forward strand.
CAATAGGAAACAACTGAACTGAATTTGACATGGGAGCCTGTGAGAGGCCTCTCAAGGAATCTCCCCATGGTGAAGGATTACCTTGACTGTCCCTTGTTGATCGATATTCATTAGCCCAATGCCTGCCCTTGTCACATATCCTGCATAATCCAGAAGGGAGTGGTTTTCTGTTTGGCTTATGATTAGAAAAAAACATTGTTCCTAGGGTCACCCTGTTTACAATCCCTTTTTAGGTGACCTTGTTTATCACAATTGAAGCATTTGACATTTTGATTTTTCTTCAAACCTCTGGAAATCACCTCATGTATTCAAGCATCATCATGGTTATGAGATTCAATACTGATTATATCTGGGATCCATTCCTCAAGGGGTACTGATCTTGCCTTTAATGGCCTAATTACCCTTTTATATTTGCATTTTCAAAAATCAGAGATTTAATTATTGTATTATTTGTCTAGCTTCTGAATTTGGTATCATTTTATTTACTGCTGAAGTTGATCTTTGTAAGGAAATCAGTGAAGTTTTCTGTCGGGTCCTGTATGACTTTAGTAAATTACTCAATTTTCTTTTCTACTTTTTAAATTCTGTTCCAAGCATTCAAAGCTCCTGCACAGCATAAAGCCAGGGAGTGGTCACTATATATAGACTGTCTTTGTCCATCCTCATAATCTCATTCTCCAAGAAGTTGGTCTTGGGAGATTTCCATACCTCTAGCCCTACTTCATTTTTCAATAGTCTTAGCCTAATCTTTCCATCAGGTGCTCCATTGTAATTGAGGACCATGCTTCCAGACTACTATAACTAAATCTTCCAGTCTTGAGGGATAATTCTATTACAAGTTGACTACGAGTTTAAGATCTGCCTCACAAAAGGTGAATGCATGCCATATGAGACCATTGTTTTCTTAAATCTCCTTAATCTAAAATTTCCATAGGAATCCATTCTTTCTTACACAGCCTTGGGGATATCTATCAGTTGACAATTCATGTAATGTTACTGGATAAATTAAAGTTGGTTGTTTGAAAACTTTAGGCTGTTCTTCTCTAACCTTATAATGCAATGCTGAAACTGATTCTTCTTTAAATCCCTCTGTGTGGATCTGAATATCTCTATGATATTTTAATAAGTTTTTCTAAAACTCGTATCTTGGCACTCATATTAACCAACTTTTTTGTGATAAACAAAAATGATAAAACTGATAGTTTATAATTGACATTATATCAATTCCATCTAAATTAACTATCCTCTCATTTAATTGTTCCATTTTCAAACCATCCAGAATATTATCATACCTAACTGCCTTCATTATAATAGTATTTTTCACTTTTTAAAGTGGGAAAAACCTCTTTCTTTTACCTAATTCCTCCATTTAAGAATTCCCAATTGTCTCACCAAATTTGCCAATGATGACAATTCAGATGATGGAGAAGTGTCAGGCTGACTTCTGCGTAGATACCTGAGTGGGTTTCAAGTCAGCTACCTGGTTAGGCAGTAGCCTGAGTAGGGAGTCCAGGGGAAGCCTACAACCCACCAGGAGAAAAGAAGCCAGAGAGCCAGCCATCCGCACGGGGGAATGTATGGAAGTGGCTGACTCCCGTGCTGTTTGGAACCCAAATGCCTGTGGAGTTTGCTGCAGAGAGGCTGCAAAAAATAATTCCAAACTCACTCAGAGGCTTGGGGAGAAATGAGAGAAAAACCTAGCTAGTGATGCAGTGACTCTGGCCGTGTACAGCTCTGGTCTGTGATGGTGGCTGCAAAGCCACATGCAAGTTACTTTTTTTTTGTAAAATCGTGTCCCCAAAATTGGACACCAGATGTAGTATGAATCTAATTAGTCTTAATAATAAAATCCTGGAGACAGATATTAGAAAGTGAATGCTGAAAGATCAGAGAAGTAAAAGAGCCAGCCATTAGAGAGACTTCTTACCTCTACTGAATCCTCATACTGAAGGGGCTGAGCTCCCGTTTCCTTGTGTCTTATGTTCCTCTCTCTATCCAGCCATATCACTTTCTGTCTCCACTTTCCTAGTGCTGGAATTAAATGCCTTTGCCCCCCCAAGTACTGGGATCAAAGGCACGAGATCCAAAGTGCTGGGATCAAAAGTGTGAGTCATCACCACCTGACTCTGTTTCTCTTTTAGATTGGATCTCGCATAGCCCAGGATGACCTTGAACTCAGAGAGGTCCGCCTGCCTCTGCTTCCTGAGTACTGGGATTAAAGGTGTGCGCCACCACTGCCTGGCCTCTATGGCTAGCTAGTGGCTGGCTCCACCCTCTGATCTTCAGGCAAGCTTTACTTGTTAGAGCACAAACAAAATCTCACAGGAAGAGGCCTGGAGATATGGCTCAGTGGCTAAGAGTGCTTGCTAAAAAAGGATGAGGATACAAACTCAGTTCCCCAGCACTGATTTACAGAGTTAAGCATGGCCACATGTACCTCTAACTCTAGCACTGGAGTTGGCTGAGATAGGAGGGTCACGGGGGATTGCTGGCTTCCAGCCTAGTGAAAATATGGTGATCTTCAGATTCAGTGAGAGACCCTGTCTTGGGGGAAGAGGATTGACACCTGACATCCTCCCCTGATTTCCTCCAATGTACACACGCGCACATGCGTGCGCGCGCACACACACACACACACACACACACACACACACACACACGCACGCACGCACATACACACACAGAGAGACATGAATACTCTTGTACATATAACACAGACACATACACAGATACATGACTACACATACATATATATATACCACATATACACACTAATACACATGTACTATACAGCACACACAAATAAAAAACAGAAAAATACTTCAAAAATAGAAGAAAAGATACAACTCTTTAGATCTTCACCAATGGAAAACCATTGTTAATAATGTCCTTTTTCAGCAGTGATTTTAATCTTAAAATAGTAAATAAATAAAGCATTGATACATTCATTTTTTATTATTTCTAGATTATCCTCAAATGTGCTATTTATAGAATATTTAGTCAATAAATAGTTATTTATCACCTGCCCTTTTTTCTTAAGAAACATAGGTTATATATATTTTCTGAAAATCAATAAACATATCTAGGACAGGTTATTATTTCCTGAATTATTGAAGTCATCCTGGAGATAAAATTGTTTTGAAATGACTGATTCCTTTCATTACCCTGCAAGCCTGAATATTTACTGCTTTGTTCTTTTCTTCACTGTCCCTACTTTGAAAACTTCTCAGGGAAGCAGAAACAACAACTATTACTATTACAGCACATCTCCAGGGCCACACTCCATTTTAGCACAGCAGTCATCCCAAGCTCTTGTGTGGGTCATCTTTCTCATGGAATTGTACTGTGGCTTCTTAGAGAGGACATTTCATGTTAGAATACTTCCCTGGGGGTGGAGTAGGGGTGGCGATGGTTAATCCTCACTGGCAAATGGACTGGATCTAGAAGCACCTTGGGAACACTCCTCTGGGTGTTTCTGTGACTGTGTTTCCAGAAAGATTTGACTGAGACAGAATCTCTCATTGAATGCAGAGCTTGCTGAGTTAGCTAGGCAGGGATTACAGGCACATACTGCAACCCAAACTGGCTTTTTAAAAATGAGTTCTGGGGGTTGAACTTGGGTCCTCAGGTCTGTCTGAGAAGTGCTCTACTGAAACCCAGTCATCCTCACAGTTACGGATTCAGCAGTACTTATGACAATCACTTTAAACATAGTATTTATTGTATTAGTGCCATGAAAGTAAAAAGAAAAAAATTATGTTCCGAACTATGGATATAGAAAGTGGAATATGGCAATAAATGTTTTGGAGTCGTTATGCTTAAGAAATTTACTGCTTAATCTGTAGTCTATTTTGAGTTAGCTGTTTAGAAGCCAGGAGCTCCGTGGTGTAGATAGAAGATAGCATATCTTCTGGGTTCAAATTTTGGCTCTCAGACCTTGGTAATGTTTTCGGAGAGTTCTGCACATTCGGCAGCTGAAATAATTGAAGGAGGTGGCACGAGCAATGTAAAACTCAGCCGTAGTAATAACAGTTCAGATTTTCTTCACAAGCATAAAAAGACATGCTGTATATTAAGGGGAAGGTGACAATCAAATATGGGATTGGATCTGAGCAATGAGAGAGCTAAACTTTATTGTAAAATGGAAGCAAATGACAGAACATGAAGATTGTCATCAAGAAGGATACATAATTGGATATTTGAAGCTGTGTTAGGGGTTTCTATTGCTGCAATGAAACACTATGACCACAAAGCAAGTTATGGAGGAAAGGGTCTGTTTGGTTTAAATTTCCATATTGCTGAGTTTTTTGTTTGTTTGTTTGCTTTTCTTTTTCTTTTTTCTTTAATTAATTAATTAATTAATTAATTGTTGTTGTTCATTATTGAAGGACATCAGGACAGGAAATCAAACAGGACAGGATCCTTGAGGTAGGATCTGATGCAGAGGCCATGGAGGCCTGCTTTTTACTGGTTTGCTTACCCTGGCTTGCTCAGCCTGTTTTCTTATTGAACCCAGGACCATCAGCCAAGGAGTGGCACCACCCCACCACGGGCTAGACCTTCCCCCATTGATCACTAATTGAAAAATGCCTTAGAGCTGGATCTCATGAAGGCATTTCCTCAGCTGAGGCTCCTTGCTCTCTGATGACACTAGCTTGTGCCAAGTTGACAAACAAAACCAGCTATAAGGAAGCTAAGATCCACATATGTGGGGGATCACATGCCACTGGTTTCTCTGTGTTGGGGTTACCCCATTCCGTTTAATCTCCCTCCTAGTTCCAGCCACTTACTTCAAATTCATTTTTCTTTGTTGCTGAATAAAATTCTACTGTGCGTATGTACCATATTTTCATTATCCATTCACTAGTTGATTAACATATAGGCCAATTCCATCTTCTAGTTATATAGAACAACAGTGAACATGGGCAAGCAGGTATCTCTGTAGCAGGATGTAGAGTCCTTTGTGCATATATACATCCATACATCCAGGCATGGAACAGCTGAGGACTGGAGTTGTTCTATTTCTAGCTTTTTGAGGAATCTTCACACTGATTTTCAGTTTGTGCTCCCACCAACAGTGAATAAGTGTTTCCCTTTATTCACATCCATGCCAGAATTTATTTTCTTCGTGATAATGATCTGACTACCATGAGATGAATTCTTTTTTCTTTCTGTCTCTTTCTTTCTATCTCTTTCTTCCTCTCTTGACAGGATTTCTCTGTTTAGCTTTGGAGCCTGCCTGGAATCTGCTCTGCAGACCAAACTAGCCTGGAACTCACAGAGATTTGCCTGCCTTTGCCTTCCAGAGTGCTGGTAGGCACTCAAAGGTGTGTGCCACCACTGCGTGGCAAGACGGATTCTTAAAGTACCTTCAATTTACGATTACCTGATGTATAATGGTGCTTAATACTTTAAAGCATGTTCATTATTCATTTGTATTTCTTCTCTTGAGAATTCTTTATTCAGATCTATAGTCTATTTTTGGTTGGCTTGTTTTCTTGATATTTTGGTTTTTGAGTTGTGTATTGTAGGTATTTATCCTATGTCAGGTATGTTAGCATCCAGGCATTTGTGCTGGCTTGCTCTCAGGGTCCTGGCAGAATATGTCATTAGCTGCAGTCACTATGCATGGCTCTCCCTATGCACATGCGCTATATCCCCTCATATAAGGCAAGCCCTTCTCACTTTCCTCTCCACCCCCCCAATAATCCTCCCGCATGAGTTCTGCTGTATATGGCTTTACGTCAATTCTGCCACCTTTAAACATGCAACCCAGGGCACACCTTAAATGCCAGCACAGAGACTTCTGCCTGTGGGGTTAGGGGTCCTTCCTCCAAATGCTTAAGCTTGGTCCTAATGCCAGGGAAGCTCTGGGAAAAGAAACAGGCCGTCAGGAGTTGTTTGGCCTCTGGGTTTTAGGGGTCTAGATGGGTGTATTTTAAGAGGGCCTTTGTGAGGCATTCTGGGAACTGAGTTATGTTTTCCTGTTTGTCCTGGATGACTTCTTAGAGTTTTCCATTGTTAGCTGCTTCAAGGGCAGCCTTACAGAGGGAGACCAGCCAGGAGGTAGGCTGTAAACTGGTCCCTAGGTAGAATGCCCCCTGGGGTACTATAGTCCCATCGGGAATGCCAGTCAGGGACTGCCTGGCAGGGTGTGCTTGATGGATTTCATCTGCATGTGCTCTATCCTGCTCCCAAACTTGCCTGCATTCTTTGGGAAGTAGGTTGTTAGCTAGAATCATATATATATATGGTGAGGTTATACAATTGGGGTATATATATTGGAATTCTTCAATGAAACAGAGTTAAACATGTAAGACCCCAGTTTCTTTTCAGTTTGAGAGAGTTCATTTAAGGGGACATGTACCTTAACCAGTCCATCCACCCCGACAACCCCTTGCAAAGGGAGAGTTGTGGCTGGGCTGGACTGGGTAAAGAGAGGGTGTCTCATAGCGGTGCAGGAGTGAGTAACAGCGGTGCCAGAGTTGGACAGATAGAATAGCCAACTACTGGAGAGGAGGAAGGGGCTGAAGGAATTGAAGGAGGAGCAGTTGTATGTTGAGGTCTGTAGAGTGAAGGCTCCTTAGCAGGGTCCCGGTTAGTGGAAAATTCCTCTAGGTCAGACTTCATAGCTAGGAGGAGCTGGGTGGGAACAGGAAGAACAGAGGGGGAGGCTTGGACCTAAGGTAAGAGAAGGCTTGGACATAGAGTACTTCCTTCCATTTACCTGATTGCTGGCAAAAGTCACAAAAGTTCCATATAATAATACTGGGATCCAGGCTGCCGGTAGGTGGCCACTTTGATTATCTAACAGCTATCTGGGCCAGACTTGACTGCAAAGGTAGATAAATTTAGAAACTCTTAAGTCGGGTGCTAAATGTAGATGTCTGAGGTTTTCTATGAGGCATCCCAGGGGGTAGCTTGGCGGTATGGTGGAAGATTCTGTTCCCATGAGCGAGGTACGGAAGTAAGATCCAAAGGCCTGAAATTCCTAGTGTTCCTGGAATCCAGGGAGAATCCAGTTGAGTAGCCACAAGCTGTTCATCGTCATACAAGAACAAGGGGCCCAAGGCTTTGAGAGAGAGAGAGAGAGAGAGAGAGAGAGGTCTCCTGGTAGCAGGGCTTGTGGGTGGGGCCAGAAGGCAAGAAACCCTGCTCAAGAGAGTGAGCCTCACTCCTTGAAAATGGCCAGAGGTGAGTGTTGGCAGTGGTGGTGCACGCCTTTAATCCCAGCTCTGGGCGGTGGCGGAGAGAGGCAGGCAGATCCCTGTGAGTTTGAGTCCGCCTTGTCTACAAGAACTAGTTTCAGGACAGGGTCCAAAGCTACAGAAAAACCTCTCTCGAAAAACCAAGAGAGAGAGAGAGAGAGAGAGAGAGAGAGAGAGAAAGAGAGAGGGAGGGAGGGAGGGATGGAGGGAGGAGGAGGAGGAGGAGGAGGAGAAGGAGAAGGAGAAGGAGAAGGAGAAGGAGAAGAAGAAGAAGAAGAAGAAGAAGAAGAAGAAGAAGAAGAAGAAGAAGAAGAAGAAGAAGAAGAAGAAGACAATGACGGCGACGACAACAACAACCAGTGGGGTTTTGGATGTTCAACAATGAGTCCTATGGATCCAGGGAGCATTTATGTCAACGGGGAGAAAGGGAGCTTACTAATCGTGCCGGCTGGGTGGAGAGCCCAACAATCAGTTAGGTGGAAATTGAGCCTGTTGCAGGTAGACTGGGAACAGGATCCTGGGCCTCAGATCACCTCTGGGCAGGAGGGACCATCAGGAGAGCCTGCTAGAGTCTTGGCACCAATGTTGCAGTTTAAAGGCGGCAGAAGGGAAGGAAAGTCACACCATACTTTGGGAGGCTTATGGGGGGGCGTACAGAGGCAGCTTCTGGGGTCAAGAGTGGAGGGGGAGAGAGCAAGGGGTGAGAGGCGCTTGCCTTTTATGAGGGGGATATAGCACTTGCACATAGGGAGAGCTCTACATAGCAACTGTAGTTGATGGCGTATTCTGTCAGGATCCCGAGAGCAGGCCAGCACAAATACCTGAACGCTAACAAGGTGTATAGCTGGCAAAATTTTCTCCCATTCTGTGTGCTGCCTCTTAACTTGCTTGACTGCCTTTTTTCGTTGTTGTACAGAAGACCTTTAGTTTCCTAATGCTGCATTTGTTAATTGTTGACCGTATCTCCTGAGCGAATGGACTCCTGTTTAAGAAGTCCTTACTGATGTTTATGAGTTGCTGTGACCACCTTCCCTGGATTTTAGCAGTTTCTTGATTTAAGGTTTTATGTCGAGGGCTTTGATCCATTTTGTGCATGGCCAGAGGTAAAGGTTCAGTTTTGTTCTTCTGTTTGTGGATATCCAGTTTTCCATTTGCAGAAGATGCTCTCTTTTAGTGCGTAATTAATATTGGCAAGATGACCACCCTATCAAGAGTAATTCATAGATTCAATGCAATTGAAGTAACCCCCAATACCATTCTACACAGAAATAGGAGAAAAAAATCTTAAAATTCGTGTGTGCAGGTAATAGACATTCACATACTATCTTGCTGTGTGAGTGAGCTCTGTTCCCAGGGAGCTTTCTTTATTCCCGTGGAAGGAATGCCTCTGCCCGCCCATGGAATGCTGCAGGCAAGACGTCTTCCCTCCTGCTCCTCAGCAGCAATCAGCTTATGGGCCTTATGCAAACAGTCTCCATTTGGTCTCCAGACCTTTTGTCTTCTGAGCACATCTGGAGATCGTAGGAAGAAACAGTCTGTGTGGTTTTCACGGTTCCTCTGGCCCTGCTTTGAACCATGAACAGTCCAAATAAAGACTCCACAGAATGCCAGTCAAGGGCTCTGGAGCAGAATAGACTTGAGACCCCTGGTTCTGCTGAACCTCAAATTTAACTTTAGTTCCTTGTTGGCACCAGTCATTGTTAGATCAAAACACATATGGAAACAAAAGACTCCTCCTTTGAGACAGGTTTTCACTGTGTAGCCCAGCTCCAGCTGGCCTCGAACTCTGTGTAGAGCGGGATGGCGTTTACCTCCCAGAGATATGCTGGACTCTCTCACTCTCTCTCTCTCTCTCTCTCTCTCTCTCTCTCTCTCTCTCTCTCTCTCTCTCTCACACACACACACACACACACACACACACACATGCTGGCATTAAGAGCATGTGCCACCATGCCCAGCCAAGATTTATTTTGGCTTTGGCACTGCAGGAAAACAGTGGCCCTCCCCCATTCTGACGGTCACACTTCAGTCTCTTTTCCTTTCTTTCAATCTATACCTCAACAGTTTCTGAAAAAGGATTAATGAAAGCTTCTAGAATGACTTTCAGGAAAGCAAAAATGTACTAAAATGATTTTCAAATTTCCAGCCAAGTATATTTCTTGCCTTCAGACTGTGAAGTAACAGTATCGTAAAATGAGAAAAAAAAATGCACGTAAGTAATAGATGCATTTGGGTCAAATGTGAATAGAACTTTATTAATATGCATTTTTCTTTAGCTTGAGTTTTTTTTTATTTTTTTTATTTTTTATTTATTTATTTTTCCATACATTGTTTTGTTTTATTTTTTCCATTCAAGAACATAATTAAAGAAATAATTTTTTTTCCTTTCTTCCCCTTCTCCCGGTCCCCTCCCACTACCCCCCCACCCCTCCTCCCTCCCCCTTCTTCCTTGAAAGAGGGCATGGTGCCCTGCCCTGTTAGAAGTCCAAGGCCCACCCCCATCTCAGCTTGAGTTTTATTTAACAGCACGTCCTTGGGATTCACCCACAGCTGCTCTGTGTAGCTGCCCCTTGATTTTCACTGTTAGATGTGAAATCCCATCATGTATACTGCACTTTGTTTTTTCTTTGTATTGGTGACAGATGTGTGGATTGTTTCCAGATTTTTTGTTGTAATTGGAAAATGCCAGTATCAACTTTTTTTTGACAAGTATTGTGGTATATATATGAAAACATTTTGGAAAGAGGCATATATTCCTAGGATTGTAATTACCAGTCCTAATATAAATGCATCAGTTTTATTATGTGATGGCATAGCATATTTTCTTGAGTGTTGTACTGATGGGCACTCCCAACAGCCGTGTCAAAGTTTTCATTTGCTCCACAACCACACTTTGCATTCATCAACTGTTTCATTTGGATTTTTCGCAGTCTGATAGCTCACTGTAACTTTAATTTGTATGCCACTGAGTTCTTGGGTATTTAGGTCATTGATGTTTTCGGTTATTTCCCTTTCTGGAAGCTTTATCTATTATCTACTGGGCTGTCTTTTTGTAGTTGTCATAAATATTTTTAATTAAACACGTGTTCTGGTAACTTGACAAAAATTTGCTATATAAATCTTTCATTCAATTTTGGCTTATTTTTTCATTTTTAAAATTTATTTCCTTTTGTATACAGTTTTTATTTTTACCTTTTATTGGAAATAGATTATTTTGTCATATAATATATCCTGATTATATTTCCCCTCCCTGTGTATACACAAATATTAAAGTTTAGTGCAAATCTATCACCCATTCTTATATGTTTTATTCTTGTCATGACCTAATTGAGAGCTTCTTTTGTCTTGAGATATTAAGGATACCCTTGTGTTTTCTTCAAACTTATTTTATTTTTAGCCACTTCCTCATGCACTTTAAAAAACATATATTTTATTTTGAGAACGCAATTTTACTTTTTATATCATTGCCCAATTAGAGTGTGTATGAAGTGACATATCATAGATTTACTTTCATGACCTGTATAACCAAAGACCACTCTCCTGGGTCAGGCTTGGCAGTATTCTGCTATATGGCTATTATTCATGATGACCCATGGAACAGGACATTTGAGATGGAGAGACCAGCTGTATTACTGATTTTAAAAAGTTAGGCTCAGAGACCATAATAGCAATAATTAAAGTGATAAGAGAAAATATGAGAAGCTTTGCAGAGAACTGATTTTTTTGTGAATATTAAAGGCAGGAGGAAAGTAAACCCCAAATATGACTTTATTGATTTTAGAGAGACAGGTATCTTTAATGTTAATTTTACTGAAAGTGACATTGCTCTAAGACTTCAGGATAGACATTTCAGAACTATTTATGTATATTCAGTAAGTTAAATCTGTTGGCAGGGTGTCTGAAAGGTTTCTCTGTACTTATTGCTCATAAGAATTCTCTACACATTCTAGATACTATCTCTTTTCCTAAGGATGTCTCCTAGTTCATGTTCTTTGCTTTGTTTGTTTTATTATTTTCATGTTGTCTCCTGAAGAAAAGAAATTGTAAGTTTTATGAGCTAATGTTATCAATAATTTCCTTAATGTTTGTGTATCTTATTTTAGAAATTTCTCCACAGTGAGGTCATGAGAGGATTTTCTAATTATAGCTTCAGTAGATGCTTACAGACATTTAGCCTGACAGAAATTGATGATTGTTCAGGGCATTGGGTGTCGAGGTCGACATCACCGTTCCTCCCCTTCTATCTATTTCCTCCTTCCGTCTATCTCCCTCAGAGACTTTTCCTCTCTATTTCAAAATCACTTCATCTTTTTAGTAACCTTTTACTTTTCCTTAATATTTTTAGGCATATTAAAATGTTTAATATTTATTCTTCATTTTAAAATTTCAATATCTGAAGTCATAGTTCTGCTATCTGTGGCTCCTGGTGGTTTTCCTTGAGGTAATTTGCATCCTTGCAGAAGCTCTGAGGTTTGGCTGTATGTTCGCATGTTTTGAATTTTATCTGAGGTCTGGGAGACTTCCAGTGAATGTTTATTTACATTTGCTTCTGGTCAACATGGGGCACAGGCAGTGGATGGTGCAGCAGGAAACAGAACTTTCCTCATTGGCTGATTTGCTTCTGCTGGAATCAGGTTAATCTTCAGTGAAGGCTCAGATGAGGAGCGGCCTGAGGACGTGAATTCCCTACCCAGTGCTGTGTTCTATAATAAGAAATTTCCCAGATGTCTCCTGAATTAACTTCTGGTTTACTCGTATATAGCTTCCAAGATCAGGCCTTTGCCATTGCTGACTTACTAAGAATTCTTCGAGTCTTGCTTTACAGAGTGTTCCTGTCATGATTTGTCTTGTGTGTGATGTAGAAGCTTGGCCTTACCGTCATGGGCCTGTGTCCTTCTGGGAAAGGCAGATTCAAAGCTCAGAAGATCACCATCACTCGGTGTTTCAATAAGCTTTCTTCCTAACACATAAGAGCACTTTAAAATGGCCGATGTGTTCTAACCATGTTCACTGTGACAGTGGCCATGATGTAAAGTGTGCCACCTCACTGGAAAATAGTTTTAGAGTCTTCAAAGGCTACTTATAATAAATTGAAGAGTTGATGCCAGGTGTGCTGGCACACACTTATAAATTACAGCACTCAGAAGGCAACCGAAGGAAGATCAAGAATTCAAGATTTCAACAGAAGTCCCATGCCTTGGTCTGACCAGTGGGGCGGTGACTGTGGAACCACACTCAGTAGCTGAAACAGCAGTAGATTCAGGTGCAGCTACTGCACCAGTTGCCAAACAACACACACACACACACATTCCCACACACACTCACACACATACACACACACTCACACACATACACACACTCACATATACACACACTCTCACACACATACACTCTCACACACATACACACACTCACACACACACACACACTCACTCACACACTCACACACACATACACACATGCACACACACTCACACA
>PVIU01018033.1:0-40176 GCA_004026605.1 Ondatra zibethicus
TCGAGGCTGGAGCGATTGCTCAGCAGTTAAGAGTGCTCCCTGCTCTTGTGGAAGATAGGAGCTTAGTTCCCGCCACTCACAGGTGCATGGCTCACAAGCACATCTAACCCTAGCTTCAAGGGTTCCATTGTCTTCTTCTAGACTTCATGGATTCACATGCACATATCCCCCAACATGTACACAGAAGAAGAAATAAGATAAACCATTTTAAGAATCTTTTAAAACCTCAGCCCTACCCAGCCCAGCATTCTGTGCTACCAGCACCCATCAGAGCTCACCCCACCCCACTTGAAGCAGAAACCCTCTCTCTCCTGACATCCTTCCTCACCCTAGACTTTGCCTGTTGAGCTTTTGCTGAACCATCGAGAGCTCACTCCAGGAAGATTGTACTTATTGGGTCGGGAATGAATGCTGCGCTCTCATCCTTGGGTTTGCCTGACAGCGTGCCTCAGACTCTCCCCTGCATTTGAGAGCAGGGTTTTATTGAACATTATTTCTGGTCCTGGTGACAGTGCTGATCTAAGGTTAAAGCTCAGTAAGTATTCATTGAAGAACTTGGGGAATGGGTGGATAGAGTGCAGATAAACACACAGAGCCATAGTGATAGAATCAGCATTGTCTTTTTGCGATGAGTTGTTTTTTTTTTTTTTTCATTTGTTTTTATAAGCTGGACATCAAGTTGCCTGTCCCCTGGTTGAAATATTTTGGTCTCTTGCATTAAATAATGGCACATCGATTCTCTTTCAACACAAACAGATTATAACAAACACCTCTACATTTTATGAAACAAAAGATTTCTTGTGCTGGAGATCGATTTTGGTTGTTAAAAGCTTCTTAGTAAATCTCTAAGGGGACAGAGGACTTATATGGGCAGAAAGATTTCCCCGAAATCAGCTCAATAAAAAGTTCTCCTTGGCTGGGCGGCTCTTTCCGTGCGTTAAAACTAGACTTGCTTTCTCCATCTTTCTCTGGACGATAGTGAGTTCTGTACAACTATAGGGAGATCTCTAGATGTAATCTTAGATGTGGTCCTCTGCCTATGTAGCTGATGATATCCTGGACATCAGATGATGGTAGAAGACTCAGGATGGTTGGTACCACTTATTTTGGGCAGTGTGGATGCCAGCCTGGTACTGTGGGACAGGGAGGTACCAGGACAGATAGCTGCTCCCTTGTTTGTGACACCCCGTGTGTTCTTCCGAGGGCCGCTATTTTTACTCTTTTCAACTCATAATTTTGTCTTCTGATAGATAGCACTCACCTGCTTGTTCAGAACAAAGTCATCTGACTTCAAGCTACTTAAACATCTGTCATGACGGGGACAAAAAGGATGCCAACTTCCCTGAAATCAGATTTAATCAGACATTTGAATCTCACACCCTCTTCTCAGGGAGCATTGCCTTCCGTGGTCCCCGTTCCTGGGTGTGGACTTTACGCATTTCCCAATTAGAACCCTGTCACTTCAGTTTCCGTTTTGATCTCTCGTGAGGGGCTTGGCAGCTCCACTGTGTATTTTGAGTGATGCACTATTTGAGTCCACCTTGGAGATTCTTTTCTGGAATTCGCTATTGATAGAAGTAAGCAAGCGACCAGGAGCAAATGTGAAGAGGAAAGCAGACCCACTAAGGGAGGGAAAAATCCCCCCCCCCGACCGTCCACTACCCTCCATGGTGACATTTAAGGCTGCTGAAGGCAGCTTGGCTGTGTCACGGTTTATTCTGCCATTCGCGCCTCTCTGTTTAAAGAGCCTGGTTTATGCTTGCTCGTTTTGCAAGGGAATCGTATTACTTAGATAATAGCTTGCGGCAAGGTGGGGCAATCCTCTGCTAATAAGTTGCATGTGTCTAGGGAACGTTGACAGATTGAACTAAGAGGACATAGAGAGGCCCTATGAAAACAGGCTTACGACCTGATAGGGGTCGTTTCTTCCTGCAGTGGTAGGTACTGAGCCCTGGTAGAGCCCAGTACCCCTGCTTGACTCTTTTCCACCCACCCCATACCAGCCCCTGGGAATGCCGTCGAGTGTTTCTCTTTAGTGTTATTTATGTATTTAATGCTCATGACGGCTGATAAAGTCCCCTCTCTCGCTGTGGTGTGGAGGCATAACTAATGACTTTATTGGTACACATATATTATGGACTCTCTGACATTTATGTTTTCAGCCCTGATAGATGAATGATCCCGATGGAAGTAAATCAGTTGCCCCCAGACTGTGGGAATAAAACACTGCAACTGGGTTTTTTTCTTCTTGTCCAGCTGATAATAGAGGGTGTGGAATATTAAAATTTGTCTTAATGCTGTGTGTTTCTTATGAATAGGAGAATTCACTTTGTCTCCAAAGTATGTCTGTGATTTATGTGTAGCCTGGCACTCTGTGGGAACCCAGAGACAAGATCATTGTCCTATAGGGGTTGTTCTTTCCCAGGACAACCTCCCCACCCCATCTGCTAGTTGTGATTACTTATGTTTTCTTCAGAAGAGAGCATTTCGGTTAAAAACAAACACAGGCATCCAGGGAAAGGAAAGCGGGATTCTATAAGATACCAATAATTCGAAACACCAGGGAAAAATTCCAGTTCTGGAGCTGAACTTAACTGATGTTTAAGATGAAGGAAAAGTATTTCTTGATCATGTTGAGGAAATATTTGGTGTCCATACGGCTGTCTTGTTTCAAAAGGAAAAGAAAGAAATGGTTTGCTTTATGGCCAAGGTCAGATGCAATTATAAATATGAATTCATGGCTCAGATTGACAGGTGACTCTAGACCTGTTTGACCTCCTTGGAATGCCCGGTGCTCCCCTGGCCTTGAGCCATTGAGATGGACACTAGCTGTAAATGTCCTGTGTGGTGGGGACACCATTGCTGAGTGCTTCCTGCCCCTGTCCATTCCACGAGGAATCAGTCACTCTGACCCTGGAGATGCCCAAGAACTTCTAGATCCATCCGCCTCATGGCTTTCACCCTGCTCTTTTGAAGCTGCCTCTGTGTGCTCTGTGGTGATATTTTATTTGTGCTGTAACAAATAAAGCTTGCGTTGAGGTCAGAGTGCAGAGCTAGCCACACTAGTTGGCCATAGAGGCCGGGCAGTGGTGGCACACACTTTTAATTCCAGCACTTGGGAGATAGAGGCAGAAAGATCTCTGTGAGTTCAAGGCTACCCTAGTCTACATGAGATTGAATCTGTCTAAAATAGAAACAGAGCTCACCCAAAGGTGATCCCAGCTTGTGGGATCCCACACCTTTAACCCCAGCATTAGGAAGGGGGAGACAGGAGTGATATGGCTGGGCAGAGAGAGGAATATAAGGGGGGAGGAGACAGGAGCTCACAGCATTCAGTCTGAGGATTCCTAGAGACAGGACCTTGCCCAATTGGTCTGAGGATTCAGTAGTGGTAAAAAGTCTCTCTAGTGGCTAGCTTCTTTACTTCTCTGATCTTTCAGCATTTATCCCAAGATATCTGACTTTGGGTTTTTTTTTTTATTAAGACCAATTAGAATTCACACAACAGTGCACACTTGTTTTTCTCTGGCCAGTGCAGCACCCGAGGCCAGTGCTGTCTGAACCCACCCAGCACAGGGGCCACCCCGCAGATGTCTGGAGATGGTGTTTGGGGTTTGATCCTGAGATGCATGACTGTGTTGTTGTGCCACAATCTGGCATCTAATGCTCACCTGCTGCAGGGGGTTTTAGCAGCAACGTAGCATGTTATCTTGAGACTGATGGGGTAAATGTTGAGCTTATATTGTAAAGCTCACTAGGGAAGAATCCCCAAAGACCTTTGTCACTGTTGTGTGTGTGTGCTCAAGCATATGAGCACCTGTGTATGTGTGAATATGCCTCTGTCTGTGTAGGAGGCACGTGCATGTTGTGATATGTGTGGAGTTCTGAGGATAAAACGTAGGAACATGTTCTCACTGGATGCCATGTAGGTCCCAGGAATCGAACTCAAGTCATCAGGCTTGGCTGCCAGCACTCTACCTTCTGAAAGACCTTGGCTGGCTTCACTGCTGGTTCCAGTTGTGAAGTGGTGTGGGGTATCAATCGGCAACACCAACTCACTCACCAGTATGTTTTCAGGACTCTTAGTTGTCAGGATTCTGTGTAATATTGTGTATACAAAGTATCTGTCTGTCTTTCTGTCTATCTATCGTCTATCATCTATTTATCGATCTGTCTGTCATCTATCTATCATCTATCTATATATATATATCTACTCGTCTATCTATCATCTATCTATCATCTGTCTATTTATGTATCATCTATCTATATATCTACTTGTCTATCTATCATCTATCTATCATCTATCTGTCTATCATCTATCTGTCTGTCTGTCATCTATCTATCATCTGTCTATCTATCTATCATCTATCTATATATATCTACTTGTCTATCTATCATCTATCTATCATCTGTCTATTTATGTATCATCTATCTATATATCTATCTACTTGTCTATCTATCATCTATCTATCATCTATCTGTCTGTCTGTCATCTATCTATCATCTGTCTATCTAGCTATCATCTATCTATATATATCTACTTGTCTATCTATCATCTATCTATCATCTGTCTATTTATGTATCATCTATCTATATATCTATCTACTTGTCTATCTATCTATCATCTATCTGTCTATCATCTATCTGTCTATCTATCATCTACCTACCTACCCTCCTACCTGTCTATCATCTATCTCTCTGTCTGTCTGTCTGTCTATCTATCATCTATCTATCTGTCTGTCTGTCTGTCTGTCTATCTGTCTGTCTATCTATCATCTACCTACCTACCCTCCTACCTGTCTATCATCTGTCTGCCACTGGTTTACAGCTTTGACTACATGTAAAGCTTGGGAAATGCTGTGCTTATCTCCTGGCAAGGGGTGTGTTTTCTAGAGTCTGTGCTGACTAAGTCTGCAGTGCCCGTGCTCACGTGCAGGGCATTTAACTTCATGACCCTGTTAGCAAAGAGTGTATCTGGAGATAAACACCCGTCAGCTGCGGCTGTACTCAGGCCCTATAGCATTGAGGTTAGTAGTCACGGAAGAAAGATGTCTGTTGTAGCAAAGTGCATTTGCCCTGGCTTGGGATGGCAGGCCTGGACCAGTTTATAGAACTGTGCTTACCTCTCAGGGATGTTAGAGAGCATCATGCTTCTGAAGTGCCAGGTTTAAAGCCTGTACCCTCCTCGGTAACTATGAACCAGATCATGGTGCCTGAAAGAATAGTCCATCCCAATACACAGACACCTTGTCTCCACAGCCTTCTCACACCCCAGCTCTTCTGTTAATCTGACACGCCCATGCACAGTCCAACCTTTTCTCAAACGTCGTATCAATCAGACTAAGCCTTAGGTGGTCTAGGAACCTTGTGAAAGAAAGTCGGCATGGGAAGAGAACCTCAACTGAGAACATGCCTCCATCAGATCAACTTGTAGGCAGGACCTGTCCTTGATTAATGGTTCGTGTAGGAGGGCCTGCAGAACTCTGAGTCACCATTTCAGCAGGACTGGCTGGCAGGCAAATCCCAGGCCTCTGCCTAGCCCTGGAGTTACAGCTGCAAGCCAGCTGGCAGCTTCCTGCCTGGGAATCTGCTGTTGGGGGTTAGGCCTAGAGGAATTCAGGTTGCTCTGCCTAGTAACAATAGCCAAATAATAATTTGCATAATTGGCCCTAGGTGGCCAGGTGTAACATGAGGGCCTGGTTGGTTTCTGTCTTCCTACCAGGTCCCACAGCCGGCAAGTCCCAAAGAAAATCACACAGAGAGTCTATATTAGGTTATGAACTGATTGGCCCATTAGCTCAGGCTTCGTATTAGCTCTTATAACTTATATTAACCCATTATCCTTATCTATGTTAGCCACATGGCTCCGTACCTTTTTCAGTGGGGCAGGTCACATCCTGCTTCTTCGGTGGTCTGGGCAGGACTGGGGAGGAATGGGCTTCCTCCTTCCCAGCATTCTCCTGTTCTCAGCCAGGTCTTGATTAACAAGTGCAAGTGTGCAAGTGGGGGCTTTCCCGTTTTTTTTTTGTTGTTGTTGTTCCTGCATACAATTTATGCACAGCTAGAGAAAATCTGGCCAACCACAAAGTAGCCACACTCCCCTTCACCAGCTTCCTCCTGCTATCAGCCTCCATTCTGAGCCTCTCAGAAGCCATTCTTATGTTTTTAAGATTTATTTATTTATTTGATGCATGTATGAGTGTTCCATCTGCATGTACACCCATACACCAAAAGAGGGCACCAGATCCCATTACAGATGGTTGTGAGCCATCGTGTGGTGGCTGGGAATTGAACTCAGGGCCTCTGGAAGAGCAGCCAGTGCTCTTAACCACTGAGCCATCTCTCCAGTCCCTGAAGCCATTCTTAATTTAGGATAAAAATTTCCCACCTCCCTGCCGGCCTGTGATTCTCTGTCAAAACACAAGTGACCATGTGACTGTCTCCCTAGCTAGATGAAGCGCTCAGAAACCTGTCCTCACTTGCTGTCATTAGGCTGGTAGGTGTGGCCTTCCACAGGGCCTGGTCAAGCAGGAAGTGCCATCCTGCAGGATCACACGTGAGTTTTGCCATCTCTGTCTGGACAGTCGTCCCTGTGGCTTTTGTTTCTTGGCTGCGGGAGTGCTACTTACATCCGGAGGGACTGTGGCCGACTGGAGAGAGATGCTCACAGCCCTCACTTCCGTTCCTTCTATGGAAAGGTCAGGATGGCAGAGTGAGCTGTTAAATGCCAACACACACATTAGGCATTTTCATGTGACTATGAACCCATTCTCAAGCACTGAGAGGGAGGAGCCTAGGGCCTCTGCAGCCGTGACCAAAGACCAGAATCTAAAAAAGAAAGTAGAAGAAAGGGAAAGTCTTTCCAGCATCATCCCGGAAAATAGGAGATCAGAGGTGAGCGGGTCACCCAAGGGCTCTGTCTTGCTTATAAATGGGTGGGTTCAGAAGCCGCAGCCTGTAAGCTTCTGTTTGTTCTGGTCACAGGACCCCGGGAGACAGCAGTGGGAAGCAAAGCCACTTGTTCCTTTATCTTCCTCTAATGAAAATTCAATGACATTTCAGCAATGACTCCTCTCCAACCTTTAAGGGTAGGTATAAATGTTAAGATGCGGCGTTGAACCAATTCCTACAAACAGTTTGAGGTCATATCCTGGCTTATTTTAATGTCACATTTCCTCCCTCCTATGCTGTTTATTGTCTATATTCCCTCTGTTGTTGCTATATTCAAAAACCACAATTATGGAGCTTGAATAGAATGAAGGCAAGAAGGATGCAAAAAATACCTAAACATTGTTCATGGGAAAGGTCTACATTATTTTTCAATTATCTTTTATTAGTTGAGCTCCTGGGATCCTCTGGCAATACACTGGAAGTCCAAGTGCCTCCGGAAAATAGTTTAATTTTGTGTAGTTATGATTAGGTGAGCTTCCCGAATTGAGTCAGCTGATGGGGAACGCTTGAGGTTGGCATTATTAAAGTTTGCAGTTTGCACTTATTTATTTAGACATTGGTTGTGGAATAGAGTGCTGCTGCTGGCTTCCCCCCTCTGATCAGGACGGGCGCGCGTGCTGGGGTGGGAGTGAGATGGGGGGGAGAACTATCTAGGCGTCTTTCCCGTTGATATCGTCGTAGTCCAGGTTCTGTTGCTGTGAAGAGACACCATGACCATGGCAACTCTTATAAAGTCCCGTCTACCTGGGGCTGACTTATACTTTCAGAGATTTAGTTCATTATCGTCCTGGCAACATGAAAGCAGGTGTGGGCGCTGGAGACGGCGCTCAGAGTTGTACATCCAGATTTGCAGGCAGAGTGAAGAGAGAAACTGGGCTTGGAATGGGCTTTTTGAAACTTCAGAGCCCAGGGACATAACAGTCCTTTCAAATAATGCTACTCCCTGGTGACCAGGTATTTAAATCCGTGAGCATATGGCAGGCATCCTTATTCAAGCCGCTAGAACGGTGAGACCTTGACAAATGCACATTTCCTTCAAGGTCCATCCGTCAAGGCAGAGAAGAAAGGCAGAAGGAGCTTGGTGTAGCTGGTCCTGTCATCCGCAAGTCAGGCAGAGCACTGAATGCTGATGTTCAGTGTGCTCTCTCTGTTTTATGCAGTTGAGGATCCGTCCCTGAGGAATGGTCTTGTCCACAGCGAAGATGAACCTTACCTATCCCTGGTGATTCTAGAGTCTGTTAACAATTAACTCAGGACCACAGGAACCGATTCCAGCTTGTATTTGGCAAACGTTTCGGGATCCCCTTGTCCTTCCTTCTCAGACAGAATCTAGGACCTTTCCTCATGTTAGGCAAGGACGCTACCTCTGACCCACATCCCAGCCTGTGGAAGCCTAAGAATGATAACAGCTACAAACACCAAACCGTGGCTGCTCGGAGTGTGCACCACGTGCCAGACTCTAATCCTGTCACTTAAGTGGTCTTATGCATGCCCCTTTGCAGAGGGAACCTGAAGTCTGCCCTTCTCTCCAGGAGGCCACTCCCTCTGCTTTTCTGTCACAGAGGACCCTGAGTCTGGGCTGGGCTTGTGACTGTTTTGACCAACCGTGTGACTTTTTGTCATTTGCAAGGGAAGAAAAGGTCTCAAGAGATTTTGTTGCTTCATCTCTCCCATTCCTGGAATGAAAGACTCTCTGGGGTGGGGGTACGGGGTAGCCCTGAGCCACAGCCAAGCCACTGCTAGGCAACAGTGGCCATCTTGAAGAGCGCAGGCCCAGCTGAGCTACCAGATGGCCGTAGGCAAGGCACTGTCCAAATTGCTGTTCCATGGGCTGATGAGCCAAGATAATGGTTGCTTTTTAATTTAATTTTTTATTGTTATTTTATTTTTGATTGTGGTAAAACATACATAATATAAAATTTACCATGTTAATCATTTTTAAGTATATCATTCAGTGCTGGTACACATATTCACAGTGAAGTGCAGCCAACCCCCAAAGCTTTTTTTGTCTTGTAAAATGAAACTCTACGCCAATGACTTCCAGACCGCCCCATCAACACAGAAACACAGCTCTCACCTCAAAGGGGACAAGGGATAGTTTATACAGGAATCAGAAATGAGTGGCCATGACCCGGAACACAGGTTCAGGTCCCCAAATACCGTGCTTCACTATGGAAGTGGTTTCTTGAGATTTTACTAGTTCCAGAACAAAGAAAGTCACATATCACATAACAAAGCAAGTGTTTAGCGAATGCCCTGGTGAGTGCTGTAGTAGACACGTGACAGCAAAGTGGTAGTTTGTAAGGATTTCAGATGCCATTTGATGATGTCCTTAGCTTTCAGATTGGTGTTAGCTGTGGTCTGTTAAGAATATACTTTAGAGATATTAATAGGTAGTTACCAGGATGGTAAATGAGACAGTCTGAGCATTGAATGTCTTTCACGGGAACTCAAGATTTAAGTCTTCATCATCTCCGAGACGATGTGGCTCCCCTACCCACAATCCTCAGTCCGTACCTGCTTCTGTTGCAGACATTCCACTTCCTGTTTGTATGAATTACTACTCTACTTGTCTCAGGCAAGTGGGATTGTGCCGGCTCTGTCTCTTGGTGATAGGCTTATGTCACTCAGTGTCGTGTTCCTCAGAATTCATCCGTGTTATAGAACTGAACAATAGTCCTACAGTCCGAAACAAGTCCTGACTGTTTAAGACTGAATCACACGTAACTCTGTGTGTCTGTACTGGCTCCATCCGTTCATCTGCTGAAGGACGTTTGCTTTGCATCCATGGGAAGGCTTGCCGGGACTAATGTGGCATATGCATGAGTGTATATATATCTCTGAGACAGTGTTTACAGTTCTCTCAGATTTGTACCTAGAAGCCAAACTGATAATTGAGTTTTAAATTCTTGAAATGGTTATTTTAAGTCATTAATTATTGAGGTGATTTACTATATATGAGAAACACTTGAAACACTTAATTGTGCCTTGACAATGTTTAGTGATAGACCCTATTATTATTATTCTACAAAGGGAGGGTCTGACTTTTCCAAAGTTACAGGGTTTGTACAGAATGGGGCCAGACTTTGATACTGTGAAATTTGGTACCAGACTTTAGTTCTGTCTCTGTCTCTCTCTCTGTATGTGTGTGTGTGTGTGTGTGTGTATGTGTGTGTGCATGTGTGTGTTTGTGTATGGAGGTTGATATCAAGTGTTCTCAGTTGCTCATCTTTTGAGACAGGGGGATCTCTCACTGAACCTGGAGCTCATTGCTTCCACTAGACTGGCTGTCCAGTAAGCCCTGGGGACCCTCCACACTAGCACTGGAATTACAGAATTTTGCTTCCACAGCCAGGTTATACATGAGTTTTGGGGATATCAACTCAGGTCCTCATGCCTGAGTCATTTCCCCAGCCTCAAACTCCAGTTTCTGTCATGCACTGTATGACTTGACAGAAAGGCCCTGTCAGCTCTGTTTTATCTCTTAGTGGTCAACACTGTGCAGAGAGAAGCATCAGTAGCCAACATCGCTGGGAAGCTGCCTTGTCTGTGACTAACATAGGTCAAGGAAGCTTGAATCTTAAATTGGAGATCATCTATCCATCCTGAGGTCATCACTGAGTTTGTTTCTGTTGCCAGCAAGCTTGCCCAGCGTGCCGAGGAATTCACAGGCGTATCCGTGCTCCCTTCTCTAGGGCTTCTGGGGCCCATTGGGCCAGTTGTGTCTGACCAAGGCCTTTGCTGGATGGTACATAATGATCTCTAAACCTTAGTCCACACTCAGATGGCACCAAGTCTGTGCTCTGCCGTCTACGTGTAAGGGACCTTTTCCTGATTAGTCGAGCAGAGAGGAGTGTGTTTGCACATCTGACTGGACCTGAGGAGCTCTTCCTCAAGGCCACTCTGTGCATCGTTTGGGTCACTCTTGCCCAGTGTGTGAGGGATTCTGTCTGTGAGTGCATGGCTTCCCAGCTCCCTCTTCTTCCCATAGATAAGTCTTAGCTGAAGGGGGGCAAAGTCTTGGGAACAGGGATGGGCTTAGTGAGCAAAACTGTTATTGTGCCAGCAGGGGGAGCTGGGTTTGAATCCCCAGAGCCTGTACACAAGGTAGATGCTTTAGTGTGGATGCCTAATCCTTCTGCTCCTGTGGAGAGATGGGAGGCAGAGGCAGGAAAGCCCCAGAAGTTTGCAGGCTAGCTAGCCTGGCATATGTAGCAGAGAGACACCAAAGATAGATACCCTTTGTCACATGCGGCGAGGTGAGGACCAACCCCTGAGGCTACCCTCTGACCTCCCACATATGTACCGTGGCACTGTGTGCCCGTGTACGTGAACATAAAATACACATGTGGATGGGATAAAAGATAGAGTCTCCATGTGGACCCAGAGAGTGTAGTGCCAATGTCCCTCCACTTCTGCTGCTTCCATGGTGACCTCTGAAGCTACCTCTGAAGCTACCTTCCTTCCCAGAGTCTTCTCCCTTAATATAGTAAACTTCCTACTCCATGAGGTGCTGAGAAGAAGGGATATTCTTTTCTGTTTGGATGGAATGTTCTATAGATGTCTGTTAAGTCCACTTGAGTCATAACACCTGTTAGTTCCCTTATTTCTCTGTTAAGTTTCTGTCTGATCGACCTGTCCAGTGGTGAGAGTGGGGTGTTGAAGTCTCCCACTATTAGTGTATGTGGTTTAATGTGTGATTTAAGCTTTAGAAATGTTTCTTTTACATATGAGGGTGCCCTTGTATTTGGAGCATAGATGTTCAGTATTGAGATTTCCTCTTGATGGATTTTTCCTGTGACTAATATGAAATGTCCTTCTTTGTCTCTTTTGATTGATTTTAGTTTGAAGTCTATTTTTTTAGATATTAGGATAGCTACACCAGCATGTTTCTTAGGTCCATTTGGTTAGAAAAAAATTTCCAACCCTTTCCTCTGAGGTGATGTCTATCTTTGAGGTTGAGGTGTGTTTCTTGTAAGCAGAAGAAGGATGGATTCTGTTTTTGTATCCAATCTGTTAGTCTGTGTCTTTTTATAGGTGAGTTGAGTCCATTTATATTAAGGGATATTAATGACCAGTGATTGCTAGCTCCTGTTAATTTAGTTTTTATTGTTGGGGATGTTAGTTTGTGTGTTTTTCTCACTCATAAGTGGCTTTTAGACATAAAACAAAGAAAGCCAGCCTACAGTTTTCAATCCCAGAGAACCTAGACAACATTGAGGACCCTAAGAGAGACATACATGGATCTAATCTACATCAGAAGTAGAAAAAGACAAGATCTTCTGAGTAAATTGGGGCATGGGGACTATAGGAGAGGGTTGAAGGGGAAGGGAGAGGAAAGGAGGTGAGCAGAAAAAAATGTAGAGCTCAATAAAATCAATTTAAAAACAAAGGCCTGCACCCCCATGTCAGTGTGCACTTGTGGCATGGCCACATGCACAGCACAAAGTGCAGGTGTTGTGTGCTCAGAACCAAAGCTGCACTGACGTCACTGGATACAACACAGGCAAGCACTGCCCCAGACAACTCAGGTTCAGTATGTGTTTGGTTTTGAATTAATTTTTTATTGTTTTATGTTCCAAAACCTTTTTACCATTGCCAGGACTTTCACGTTCCCATACAAATCACAGCTCAAAGATTAAGATGTTTTGAGAACACGTTCTTATTGGGGGCAGAATTTTCCCCAAGGGCAAGAACAACTCTGGGTGGGAAGTGATCTTAACTTCCCACATAACTTCTACGTAGGAGGTGAGCAGACCCAGCAAATAGTACAGATCCTGAATGAGGGCCAGCATGTCTGGGAAGGCCCCTTAGGAGTTGTAACAGACCAACATAACAGACTGCTATCTGGTATTTCTGTCTTGTCCAAATAGATGGTAGAGGGGAAGTTGTCTGTCATGGAGCATAAATTTTTCCTTTGGACCCTGAGATCCATGTGTGGCTGGCCTTGTACCTCTGTACCTCCCTGTTTTCTGCTCCTTTGGCCCCGGGTGGGATTCTGCCCCTCTCTTGTGTCCGTCTTCATCCTCTCCTAGTGACGGCTTGGGGCCGCCTCCTACCTTGCTCTGCCTCCTAATTATGAGACGAGATCCTGCTGTTTACTCCACTATTTTCTGCTAACTGCCCTGCGATAAACTTCTGCTTAGCACGGGTGAGGCGCTGGGTTAGAGAGACCTGCAGGACTGAAGCGTACCCCAATCCAAACCCAGCCAAACCACTGAGAGTGGGACACACCCAAACACAGCAGTTCCATCTAAGTGCCCTGGGCTGCCCTTTCTCAGTGGGATTTCAGGGGCTTCCCGGGGAGCAGAAAGCAATTCAGGGTGCTGTGCTTTGCATAGCAGGGCTGGCGATGCCCATCTGCTGAGCCCTCTGTATTCGGCATCCTCTCCTGACTTCTACCCAGAATCCCTGCTGTTAGTCTATAAACTGGCTCCACACCTGAGTTTCCCCGTGTAGCAATTCCAAGAAAATTCAATCTGCAAAGTACATTTTTGTAGTAAACAGAGGCAACCGTGAGAAACACTTCATTGCTTTCAAAGATTGTTCTGAAAGAATTGAGTAGCCAGTCCTGTTTTTAAACTAGAGTTTCTGGGACTAGTTTTTTTTAGGATTCTGGATGATGTTGTCATTGTCTTCTTCCCAAAGGACCCACGGAAGATCAGGTATGTAAACAGCAATAACAAGTCAATCAAAATTACATCGAACAACCTCCTTGTCTGAGTACCCTGCAGGATCTGACCTGGTCCATCAGATGCTAACACTGCCTCAAATGCATCTGTCTGGACCTCATCATGGTAGGCTCAGCTTCTTATATAGATGCCGATGGGCAAGTCTGTGTTATCAGCGCCTGAGCCTTGGCTTGTTCCTGAAGGAAGTGCCAAGAATCCGTCATGCGGTTGACGGTTGCTGACTTTCAAGGGAAGGGCAAGCCTGTTTTGCATTATGAGGAATAAGGCTCACTAGGATGCACATGTGTGATTATCAGTGTGTAAACACGCTGGCCCCGAGATGCCTGTGAAACCTGGGGTTTCTTAGAGCTGGGGTTGAGTAGGTACCAGTGATTGATTAAAAAGGGTAATTAAGTTCCTTGCTTCAGGTTCCCCATTAAAAAAGATTTATACATATATATATATATTTTATGTGTTTGGGTATTTTTCATGCACGTTTGCATGTACAGTACATGCATGTCTATGTATGGTGCATGTGTACCTGGTTACAGGTAGCTAGAAGAGGGTACTGAATACCTGGAGTGGAAATTATAGGTGGTTGTGAGCCGACGTGTGAGTGCTGAAAGTCAAACCCATGTCCTCTGAGATAGCAGCCAAGGGTCTTAACCCAGCCCAGGTTCCCCATCTTGAAAATGGGATCCTAAGAACATGGCCTGCTCTGTTTGCTAGAGCTCTTTCAACAGTCTTGCCAGTTCTCTTGGGTCTCAGTTCCAGAGATCAGAAGTCAAGGTCAAAGTGTAGGCAAAGTGGGCATCTCCTGGATTGTCGACACTCTCTGGTGTTCATGTCTGCATAGTCACATGTGCTTTTCCATGTACATTCAGTATGTCTCAACTTCCCCCTGCTATGAGAACCCCGGATGCCATGAATTAGAGGACTGTGCAGTATTAAGGGATCCCACTGCCAAGCGACGCCATGTTCTGCAGTGCCCAGGGTCACTATATACATTTGGGGAGACTACAACTCAATGTCCATCACCAGCTTCTGGGGCAAGGTTTAGAATAGCTTAGTATGTCATGTGTCGTTTGCGGTTGTGATGGTTAGTTTAACTGTCAACATGACTCAAGCTAGAATCAACTGGAAAGAGATATTCAGTGAGGCTTAGTTAGATCAGGTTAGATCAGGCTTATTTAGATCAGGTTGGATCGTCTGTGTTGTGTTTTTTTAAAGAAAAGGTGACCCAGAAGCTTGCTGCAGCTTGCTGCAGGTCCCCAGGCCACACGGTCTCTGCAGCGGGTGGGCGGCCAGACCACGCGGCTAGTCTCCGGGTCCCCATATGGGCTGTGCGGCGGTACGGATGGACAAAAGAGAGCTGGGTAGGCGCGCTATGCAGAGTTAAACATTTATTAGATGGGTGATGGAGGAAAAAGAAGAGAGAAGCTAAAGAGATAGAGAGAGACAGGGAGATAGAGGGAAGGGGGGAGAGGGAAGAGAAGCAGCTGCTGCTCCCGTGAGAGCGGAAGAGGAAGAGGGCGAGAATTGGAGTCAGGCTGGAAGCTGGGAGTGGGCGTGGCCAATAAGAGGCCAGATACTACAGTCTGTGCAGAATGGTCTTGGTTACATTAATTGGGGTAGGAAACACCATCCACTAGTGGTGGTGCCATTCCCTGGGCAGAAAAGTCTGAGCATTTTAAGAGTGGAGAAAGGGAACTGAGCACTAGTGTGGCTGTCTTCACTCTCTGCTCCCTGCACGGGACTGTAGGTCCAAGGTGGCTCTTCTATCTCCTGCCACTGTGACCTCCCTGCTGGGAGGGGCTGTAGCCTGGGATTGTGAGCTAAAATGCAGTTGCTCTCAGCAGTGTGGTTTATCACAGCGGATGGAATGGGAACCGTGAAAGCAGGTCGGCTCTCATCTCTCTGGCTGAGTCTTAGGGAAACAGAGCAATCACATCGTCACCACTGAGCATGTTCAGGTTGCCTCACCGGCCCCTCATTCCCTAGAAACCATCGGAGTTCTTTATGTTTAGTACGCAACGTTTGCAAATCCATAAACCAAAGCGTAAGAGTTGGAATGATTTTGGTGTGGCTGAGCCTTCCAAACTTGTTTATGAATGTAAACAAGGCTTTAATCTCAACCTGATTGTGGAACTCTCTGAATAATGAAAGAATATTTAAAAATTCATAACTCTTTACTTTAGCCTCTGTATGTAAATGCGATTTTCTGTATAAAGTATTAAGTTTGTGTAATCAAGTTTCAACCACAATTTTTTTCAATAAGAAAGCACAGTTGTTGCATAAGAATTGTTAATTAAACAGACTCAAAAACAGTCATTTTGATCTTGGCAAAAACTCCTTTAAAATTGGGGCTGCTTCCTAATTCAGTGATTAGTCTCTGGACCCCGTAGGAGACCCCAGATTAATGAAACCCAGCTGCTGCCTCAAAACCCACCCTTGCATTTGGGCAGAGGACCGGGTGGTAGGTGGTGGGGGTGGGGGTGGTTTGAGAGGATGGGTCTAGGGTCAGTAGCAGGGTGTCACAGTCACTGGGTGTGATGGGGCTGGAGCCTGGGAGGCTGTCAGAGGTACCCTTGTGTTCTGAGGAAGCTCTTCCTTCTCCTGTGGAAGGAAGACTAGGGAGATGGAGGCCTGTGTCCTCACTGTTCAACAGGTCAGCTTGTGTGCAGTGTGCTTGGTTTTCTAGAAACAGGGCAGAGCTTAAATGTGTACGATAGCCTCAGGAGTTACAAGGTGAGCGCTTTACCTGGAAGGAAACCAGCCATTTCTAAGCCAAGCCATTGGGGAACAGGAATTCCATCAGGGCAACACAAAGGCTGCCAAATTATCATAAAAGGGAAGCCCTTCCTCAGAGGAAGGCTGGGACTCCTGCCCTGGCAGAGGTGACCAGACTGGCTGGGACCCCACTGCAGCCTGTGGCTCATCCTATCAGGTGAAAACACACCTGTGGGAGGGGTTTAAGATGCTAATGAGATGCAATGCCTAAAGTTTATGAGAACCAAGGGTAACAGAGTGTGTTCAAGGGAGCTGATCCTGTGTAAATGACATGAGAACAACAAAACAAATCAGAAAATGCATCTAGCACTTCCTGTCCTTTGTACAAAGCCTGCTTTCAGCTCAGGCCTTTTCTACCCTGGAAGTGTAACTTCTTTCAAAAAAACATTCTCTGCTTCTCCTACTAACATTGAGTCTCTAATTCCTTGATTCAGGCCCCAAGAACGTGGAACCCTTCCAGAAGTGCCCAGGGAACCCCATATCCACCAATATCAGTTTCTTCTGAAATTCTCAGGGTAGTATGGATGGAAATTTGGAGGGTTGATGTTGGAGGAGGCCGCATGTTTCCTTTTTGGCCACTCAGCCCCGAAATAATCACACAGAAACTGTATTCATTAAATCACTGCTTGGCCCATTAGCTCTAGCTTCTTATTGGCTAAGTCTTACATATTAATTTAACCCATTTCTATTAATTTGTGTATCACCATGTGGCTGTGGCTTACCGGCTAAACTTCCAGCGTCTGTCTCTGGTGGGGCTACATGGCTTTTCTCTGACTCTGCCTTCTTCCTCCCAGCATTCAGTTTAGTTTTCCCTGCCTAGCTCTGTTCCCCTATAGCTCCTATATAGGCCCAAAGCAGTTCCTTTATTAACTAATGATATTCACAGCATACATCAGGTTGAATTCCCACTCACCAGCTAGGAATTGAGATGAAATGAATGTGTTTCATTGTATGTGGTAATTCAGAGTTTGTAGCCTTTTGGGGAGTTTTGTTCAGCCCCTATCCCATTGCAAAGATGGAATATGGGCAGGTCTTTAGCAGACACTGTCATAAGTAGAGGAGGGTTGATGCAGTGAACTCTGCACCCACATCCCTGGATATTAGAGACTCCCATGCTGGTTATGATAACGGAGGAATACTGCTTTGTGGTTGCAACCCTCTTGGCTTCGCAGAGTGCTTTCCCTGTCAGGCAGTCAGGGACTGGCCTGAGATGGGTTGTTACAGGCTCTTCCCGCTAGGCTTGGCTGCCAAACCGAGGGCAGTAGCCTTCCTTGCGGCTTCCTCCCAGCCTCCACCATAGACTTCTGGTCTCCATTCTCCTCCACCGAGCTCCCTTTGTTCTGTGCTGTTCTGTGTTGCCTCGGACTCTCTGCCTATCCCACTTTGCTCTTTGGAGCAAAGCTATTACAGAAATCTAATAAATAATAAATTTCATTGCTCAGACAGATCAATAAAATGCATGATAAGAAGAGGCCATTATGGAGAATGAAAAATGCACGAGAGGACGCCCACGGCGCAGTGTGAGGCAGCCTTCAGCCAGGAGTGTTCTGCCTCGTGAAGGTAGTTTCAGGCCTCCAGCAATGAAGGAGGCCATCTCGGACTGCAGGGACGCCTCCCTTTTCTGGCACTCTGCAGATTTTTGTGGGGTGTCTGTCCCGTGCCAGGCCCAGGAGATGGTGGGAGAGCAAGGCTAGCGTAAGGCGGTGTCATTGTGTTTATAGATGGTAGACAGAGTTCAGGGGCTCGGAGAGGGAAGGGAGCTGCTACAGAGACTAACCGGACAACAGCTCTGAAGGAGCTGGAGTGTTTTCAAGTCAGAGGGTTGAAGCAGTTGTGAGAAAAGAGATTTTCAACTGCAGGACATGGCCCTTGCAGGTGCACCTGGCTCGAGTAGCAACCATCTTACGTGGGTTCCTTAGTCTAGACTCAGCATTTGGGTATGAAAGTCTTTCAGTGGGGGGGCTATAGATAATGAGCTTCACTTTGACACTAAGTCTTCTCCTGGCTCACACGTTATCCCAGTTTAGAAAGTCATTAACAAGCAGGTACACGAGCGAGGTCACTCTGGGCCCCAGAGGCATGGGCAGGGCTGGCACAGCCACCTACAGTTTCCTGGGTCCTCACCCCTGGAGCCCAGGAGCAGTTCCTCATGCTTCCTAGGAGGAAGAACCTGAAAGATTAGCTGACCTTGCAGGAGAGCAGACCAGAGAAGACTCCTTCCCTGGTACACCTTTTCCAAGGGGCTCTGGGGGTAGCTGTGGATACGGCTTGATTCTCCTCCAGACACAACAGTTTTCTAAAATCAGATGCAGGGCTGGGGTGGAAGTCTGAGAGAAAGGTCTTCTGTGGCCTCCTGTGCTGTTGTTTTGTTGTTGGTTTTTTTTCCTTCTGTATTTTCTCCTTGCCCTTAAGAATAATTTCTACCTCTTAGCCTCAAGTTTTTGTCTTCTGGACCATTTCTGTCTTTCCCTAGTAAGGTATCCACTGATCAATTAACTCTGAGGAAAGCATCAATACTCCATACTCCCATGGGAAATGAAATCCAAGAACTATCCCTGCCTAGTGACATGACATTGGCAAGGCTACCTCAACTTTTTGCATCGTAGATTCCTTAAACGCAAACTGAGAGCTAAGTCTGTGTCTGTAGATTTGCTGGGATGATCGGATAAAATAACACAGAGAACACGTGACCTGCCACCGCCCTGTCCATAGTAAATGGCAGCTAGATTTTTCTCCCCATTTGTTCCTGGCTAGTTGGTAAGGTATGCTTGAAAGAGCTGTGGAGGGTGAGGCAAGATGTGTTTTATTTGCTGTGTGTCTCGGGGAAAATTATTCCTTCCTTCCCGCCTTCCTACCTTGCTTTTCTTTTTGAAATTGAGAAAGTGGTACTTGTTGCAGCAGTCTTATGAGGGGCACCGGAGAAACTGATGGTGCTGTGTTCCAGTGCGCTCCTGCGCCAGCAGCATAAGCGCCTCTGCATCCTCCGCTCTGTGCGGCTTCTCCGTAGTCTCACTTCTTCACCACGGGTTTCCTCTCAGCCTCACCAGATCGCGCCCAGTTAGCATAGCAAGAGCAAATGGCTGGCTGTCCGCTCAAGCCCACTTCGTCCCCCCTTCAGTCTCACTGTCTTCGTTTCCCAGTGTCCTTAGTGACTCAGCGCACTAAGGGTTCCATCTGTGAGTTACAAAGAAGCGTCATGCATGCCTCGCCCAATCCTGCTCCTTAGTTTCCCTTGGCTTTCTGAGCCCTCATCCTCATTGGCAGCTGGATAGGGATCTCAATGGCTGAAATAGCTTTGGGTCAGCTGAACTTTCCCACTTGCCTAAGTCTCTGAATGATCTGTGAGTCAAGTCCCCTTCCCTTCCAGGAACATGAACATGTTTGTTTGTTTGTTTTGTTGTTGTTGTTTGTGTGTGGGGTGCCGGAGAGGGAGGGAGGGACAGAAGGAACATGATGCCCACATATACTCAAAGTGAAAATGATATTTTTGTAAACAAGCCCCCGTGAACCACACCAGCCTCAAAACACTGAGTCTTTCTGTTCTGACCTTTGCTCTTCCCCACACTCTGAATTCCTCTCTCATCTTCAAGTCTGACTGAGATCGTTGGGGAGAACCTAAGGGGCTTTGAGCTTAGAGACTCGACTACATTTCAGAGTTGAAGATGGTTTTGTTCCTAAGGGCTACATGATCTTTCTGATCATTCATTCACTCCTTCCCCTGAAAGGGGGGAACTGTGTATTCGATGTGATTTTGTTTGGCTCTTTAACTCAGTGGGTCAAGAACCTCGCACCAGCACATGGTGTCTTTGAGTGGTTGTGAAGGTTGGTTAGCTGAGTGCGTGCTAGAATTTTGAGTTTGTAGAGTCCTTGGAATTCGCTGTCTACAGAGGTGCTTCTGTTGAGCACCTGAAGCAGGGCTGGTCTACGCTGCAGTCCTCTGGGAGCACGGTGTGCAGGCTCCCTGCGCGAAGGATATTGACTTCATGCCGTAATGACAATGCTTTAGATATAGGGGGTAAAATAAAGTATATTGTTGAAATCCTTCCCTTCTGTTTTTAAAACTTAGATTATTCGCTTGTCTTGTATGTGTGCATCATACCTTCGTGCATACCTGGTAGCTAAAAGAGAGCTTGTAGAAGGCAGTTCCTCTTCTCTCTCTCTCTCTCTCTCTCTCTCTCTCTACATGTGGGTCCTGGGACTCGAACTCATGTTGTCTGGTTTGTTGACAAGCAACTTGATCTACTGGTAATGCCCTGCCTTTTTATCTTTACATAGCATCTTGGAAAAATTAAAGTTATATCTTTAAGTGTCTCGCTTACGTTCCTAGGACACCCTCCTGTGAACATGAAGTGTTAGGCTTCAGTGTACACAGACGTCTTTCAGTTCCTCCGAATGTGGGTCAGCCTGGCTAGTAGGAATTGAGAGGCAAGATTTCTTGAAATAGAGCTAATGTTTTTCATAGTGCGGGGCTGTGACTGGGTTGAAGATCTGGGATGCAGTTGTTCGGCAGACGGCAGCCACTGTTCCTCACGGGCCACTCTCTTTCATCTGGAAGCAGCTTGCAGAACCAGTAGCCACAGTGGCTTTGAATTTCCTCATTTAGAAATCAATTCTTTTGTTTCACCTTTAAGAGAAAGAATATCAGCCTTCTAAGGTGCATGCGCCTTGAAAGCTGAGGCTTTTGTTCTCCCTTCCAGCCTTCCTGATGCCTCCACCTTCCTGAGCAAGCGTGTGTGTGCCAAGCAACCTCTGCCTGATGGAAGGGCCCTGGGCTCAGCTCGGGATATTAGGGAGGCGGTGTCCAGCCTGG
The DNA here is from genome assembly GCA_004026605.1 of Ondatra zibethicus. Lineage (NCBI taxonomy): Eukaryota > Metazoa > Chordata > Mammalia > Rodentia > Cricetidae > Ondatra > Ondatra zibethicus. Next base: position 21,223 of record PVIU01018033.1, read on the forward strand.
CCACCTCCACCAGAAGGCCTTTAGCTGATGTTTTCCTCTGATCAAACCACTAGCCTGTGGGCTCTGAAGGAAGGACTGCAGCTGAGGGATCTGTTGTCTGTGGTGGAGAGACCTGGGTTGACGGCTTACAGCTCTGTTCTCTTGTCTGGCTGGACTCCCTTCCTTCCCTCACTCCCTCTCCCACCTCCCCTGTCTCTCCTCTCCCCTCCGTGCCTGCTTCGCTCTCTCCTCCTGGCTTCCTTTTGTTTGTTCATGAACACAAAGACGGAAAGGATGGCAGGTCCTGAAGATGAGAAGCTGCCTCCTGTGAGGACACTTAGGAGCCGGAAGTGGCTGCGCCAGGCTTTTATCTTTCTCTTCTCAAGGGCTGACTTCCCTCTCCATGTGGGTCTCAAGACTCTTTAGGAACCATTGTTCCCTCTGGAAGGAGGCTGCTAAGTTCTCACGTGACCCCCCTCTCTCTCCTAAAATAAGAAATTGACATATAACTCCCCCACCATAAAATCCACCCGTTTAAACCCATATATTTCACTACTAATTTCTATATTCTTTGATCATTTAAACACTAAACACTTATTATCAATCTTCCCCAGCCCCTGGGAACTTGTGCTGTTTTGTAACCAGAGAGCAGCTAGCTGTGGATAATTCCTACAGATAAAATCATGTACTGTGTGGCTTTCTGTGAATAGATTCTTGCAACGTATCTTGCTAATGCATATTATAGCTTATGTTGACGCTTCAGTCTTTGCTTTTTAAGAAAATTAGTGTTTAATTATGTGCCGGTGATGTGTGTGTGTGTGTGTGTGTGTGTGTGTGTGTGTGTGTGAGCGTGTGTGTGAGCGTGTGAGCCAGCTGCCTGGGAAGCAGAAGAGGGTGACAGATCCCCTGAAGCTGAAGTTACAGGTGGTTGTGAGCGACCCTACATGGGTGCTGGGAACTGAACTTGGGTTCTTTGCAAAGAAGCGCGTGCCTTCTTGGCTCATTGTCATTTATACTCATTTACATCACTTTTTCCTCTGTTTATTCATTCACGGCTTGGCACCACTAAGATATTTTGATAATGTCCCGCTAACCCTGTGTGCGGGTTGTACAGGGATGTTTTCCGCTCTCTGGGATATATAGTTTGGATCAGAGCATGGTATTGCATGGCAACTCTTAAAGAACTGCCAAAATGTTTTCAAAAGTGGCAGCATCATTTGACAATCCTTCAAGGAGTTTGTGAGATGCGCCAGTTCTTCACATTTGTGTCCATGCTCCTTATTGTCCGTTCCGCTGTGGTGTTCTGTGGGGTTTATTGATATTTCTCTGATGATTAATAATGCTAAACACCTTTTCAAATGTTTTTTCTGATCATTTTATATCTTTAAATAAATGTCTATTCAAGTTTTCCATTTTTAAAATTGCTTGTGTAGTTTCCTTTTCTTTCTTTTTTTTTCCGTTATAAACGCATCCATATATTCCTTTATTCACCCACAAGACTTGCAAATGTTTACTCCGCTGTGTCCTGTCTTTTCACCCCCCTGAGGGGTGATTGTGAGGAGCTTTACTCCATTTTCCCTTGATGATCCCGCTTTGGGAGTTGCCACCAGGGAATCTCAACCTAACTCAGAGCCCCCATCATGGAAGCTCCCGGAGCTGGTGGCTTGCCATTTCTCTCTACTCTTCTTGGGCCTCGGTGGCTTCAGACCAAGTTTTGGTGGTATCCTCCAAGAAGTGGTAAAATCGTGTTTTTGTAGCTAGCCGGTGGTGTGAGGACGGCGCAGCTGCTAGGCATTTGGACACGGCAGCGATTGCTTTAATTGGACGTTCTTTACCCCTCTAGTCTGACTTGTTAATGGATTTTCAGCGAGACGCACCAGCCAAGTGAATTAGACAACTTGGCAAGTCGATTCTCACTCACTTGGAAGTGCTAATCCATGGAAAATAGTCAGAGGCCTTCAGCCAGGAGGAGACCTGAGTGTTCCCACACAGCTCCAGGTTCAAGAGAAAGAGCTGTTGTCTTTTCCAGCAGCTTCTAAGTGCACTTCCAAGGACATGGGGACAGGGCTTTCTCTCAACCTTGTAGTTTCGGTGCGGCACTGACTTGCTTGGTAGCACCTGCCTCCTGGCCCTGAGGATTAGTGTCGCATTCCTATCCAGAGGAGGGCATTGAAAATACTCCTACGGGAGAACTAGAAATCCCTTCCTAGTGATGTCAGACATTTGCCATTTGCCCCTCTGCCTAGTGTACCTTGGTGTCAACCGCTTTCCTTAAAGGGCTCTCAAAGAATCCTGGTTGCCAATTCTTGGGCTCTCCCATCAGCCCCACTCTGCACAGCCACCTGCTTGCCGCACGCCTTTGATTTCCTCGTGGACACATGAGGTTCACACATCTGAAAATAGATTGAATTCTCCCTTAGTTCTCTCACCGTCTCCCTTCCTCAGATGGAGAGCATCCTCCCAGGAGCACCCATCTCTCGTCGCTGCCTGTCATTGTCCTTCCTTTCCATCCACACTGCCTTGTTCCTTATCCGTTACCTGCCAGTCACCATAGAAGGTGTTTTCTGTGTCTAGTGTCTCTCCCAGTCCTCTGTCTGTATTGCTTACAAAATGCTTTCAAAGCCAAAAACTGCATCCTTCCAGTCTTTGCTCAGATATCTTAAGTTACTCCCCAGGCCCAGGAAAGATGTGGTTCTTGGCTTGGCTCTGTGAGCCTGTGACTGCTGCTGCATCCTGCCTCCCTTGACCTTGGATCCCCGGCTTTGTAATTTTCCCTGCTCTTTCGTTGCACCTGGGTCTTTAATCATCGTTCTCTCCGTTCTTTCACCTGCCTGGTGTGTCCCTGCTCCGTTTGACTCAGTGAGTTCTCCCTCTCAGTAAATCCTCCCTCTCTGTAATTTCTCTGATCCCACGTGAACTGGGGAGTCTTCTTGGGATCCATGCATAGCCTTCTGACATTTTTTAATAAAAAAGTCTCCTCTCTCTCTCTCTCTCTCTCTCTCTCTCTCTCTCTCTCTCTCTCTCTCTCGTGTGTGTGTGTGCAGTGTCACATGGGTCCCCTGGAACTGGGACGGTGATGAGCTGCCTGATTGCAAGAGCAGCAAGTCCAGCTGCTGACCCCACTCTCCAGCCCCACGGTTCTTATTCTTCATGAGTGTCTTCCTCCCCCACACTAAGTTTACAGTGTTCCCTTTCCCACTTCTCTCAGTCTCTGCCTAAAATCTCCCTCCTGCAAACCGGGACTCTTAAGTAAGTGAGGCAGGTCTCGTGTGACTGCCTAGCATGGTGCATCACCCAGAAGAGGCATTCCTTGAAAAGCCGATGGCTTTGCACTCACGGAGCCCAGGATAATCAAAACGTCTCATCTTCCTAGAAGCCGACATCCCAGTTTTGAGTTAGTGTCGGGTGTGGCTTGAGTGCTCTTCGTGAGATAGTTTGTCGCAGCTGCTCGAGGTTGGCTGTTCAGTGATGTCATTGTGAAAGGACCAAAACTCGGAGGAGTGAAATGTGAAGAATTTAGTGATGCTGAATTGGGCACCGAGGGCCAGACAGAGCCCAGAGGGGCTCATCTGGTCCTAAGCAGTGGTGGTACCCATCAAGAGAGAGACAACGTGGAGTATGATTGTTACGTGGATGCTGGCTTTAGTCACAAGAGATTTAAATGTGAGTGTGTGGGTCCCAGCTGATGTATCTGCTCAGCTTATCAAAACCATGCTATCAACCACTGCGACGGATGGGAACAAAACCCTCCCTGGAGGCCCTTGTAGGCATAAAACCAAGCAGAATAATACATGCTATGTTTGGCTAGGTCAGCAAAATGTCTGTCTAATGGGAACTGTTTCTTGTTCATGCTCAGTGTATGGGACATATATGTGGTAAGTATGTATGTATGTATATATTCACTTATTCTATACATCTATTTAACAGGTTTAGAAAAAACCACCAATGATATTTCTAATATATCTGACCCGTTCTCCCAAGGATGATCTTCTTTCTTTATTTCTTGGGTTGGGAACTAACCAGGCTTTCATTCCTGCATGATGATATTCATGCTGAGAAAAATGTGTCATTCAAGAAGTGAATTGAAATTGTGCAAAGTGAAATTCTTCCTAGAATTTCTCCTTAGGGGTGCTTACCTAGCAGTGTCCAAGGCTGTAAACACAGCCACAGAGTGGCGTTATTGCATTTAAGAATCTCTCTTCTGTAATATTGAGACATTTTGATTTAATTGGTAAGCTGCTCCGTGATAGCGTTCAATTGAAATGAGGTTTGCGAAGAGGAGAATGAGAAGGCAGCCTCTCCTGAAGCCGAGATTGCGGAGTGTCAGAAATTAAATCACTGTCCCTCGCCATGAACTGATAGATCAGATTCTCTTTGGGATGGTTTCGCACACTTTGGAGGAATGTTAGAAGATGAGACATTATAGAGTAGAGTCTCGCCGTTTCCGCCTCGCCTCTTGCTTCCTGGTGTTGGACATACTTAGGGCTCACTGTACTGGATGTCTGTCAGTGTTTTCTCAGGAAACAGAGACACAGGCACAGATCTACACCCTGGATGAGAAGGAATGTGATCTCCAGTCAAAGACTTTTCTGTGCCATTCTTCCTTTAGGAAGTTGGAAACAAAGAGTATGCCTTAACATTTTTTATATTTTTCTAAAAAAGGGAGTGTGGTGTTTGCTGAGTTCCCTGAAGTCCCAGATAATCTCTGGTCATGTTGCCCAAAGATGGAGCTCATTTACATATGGAGGGGCTCATTTGCATACGAAGCTTTTGCCATTACAGCGCCATAGGAACTGATGGAGAAGCAAAGTTCTTAAGAGTGTAATAGGGAGGGTGATGATGTCAGCATGCTAGATCTCAAAACCACTATGAAGTGCCAGCCTTCTTAGAGCATTCCTTGACCCAGATCAAATTTGTCTAGTCTGTGTGTGCGCACACACACACATATGTGAGGGCGCATGTGTGTGATGAAGGCCAGAGGTCAGCTTCAGTGTGTTTATCAGATCAGGCAATGTCTGCCTTGGTTTTGAGACAGGGTCTCTCACTAGTCTGGTCTCAAGCAGGCTCACACTGCTTGGCCAGGGAGCCCCAGGGATTCATTTCTATAGGCTGCCCCAGTACTGGGATTACAAGAACACCTGGCTTTTTACATGGTTGCTGGGGGTCAAACTGGTTTTCCTGCTTACCTGGTTATTACTTAAGCAAGGGCTAGGGCTAGCCTCAAGGGCTAGTATCTCTTTGGCTTTAGAATATCTTTTCTATTGAAACACAGAAGTCTTTTTCTGATTCTTATTTAAGATGTTTGGAGAAGACACATTCCCTCCCCTATTCCCAAGTCATTGGTATAATTACATTAACCCCAGCCATTGTAGTGCCTTACGCTAAGCCATACCTCTGGCTAGAAGGCTAGACGGTAAGCACACTCAACTGAGGCTCAGGCAGTTTGATCTTGTTTTGCAGAGTCCTCTGATTTCACAATTGGCAGTGTTCTGGCAGAGTATGAGCTGTTGATTCCAGCTAGTTCCCCCTGAACTGACTCATGTCTTCAGTGAAACTCTGTGGAAGTGTGCAATGTGCAGATCTCAGGAGCCTTTAAATAATTCCTCAAACCCCTCCATGACCAGTCAGTGGTTGAGGGAAATGACGGCAAATAAACTAAGAGCTCTCTGTTTATGAAGCCTTGATCAGATGGAGCCCTTCCTCATGACAATGTTGGGGAAAGCTTCTGCAGGTGGAAGGGGCCCTGAGATTGTCCCTAGGAGATCTTGCAGCCATTAGGTGCTATGGAGATGGAAACAGCAGGACTTGGTGTGTGTCTTTCCTGTGCTCTTAGGATAGTTGCTATTTCTAGACCTGAGTGGATCATAGAGCAGTGCTGTGAAGCTCCCAGAAGGAGAGGAGTGTTAAGCTGGATAGTGGTGTGTTTAGCTGCAATTAAGGGACCATTGGGGGATTAGTGGCTAACCCTTCATCAGAATGCCAGAGCTGGTGCATGCCGAGTTTTGGATCCCACCTCCACCTCCCACCACAGTTCACTTTGTTAGAAGTCTCTTCTGTGAGAGGAGAAAATGACAATTATCTTTCTCTTGCGTTGTTTCCATTTTTGGTAAGCAGTGGGCAGAGCTTGCATTGGGTAAAATTTCAAAAGCTGTTTTGTGAGAAATGGCTCCCTCCTGACAATGGCACCGTGGTAGGGGAGAGACAATAGCTAGCTTTTATTTGACCAGTTTCAGCCTTCTGCAAAAGCTAAATTCAAGGCTGTCCCCCAGACCTTGGGAAACTGGTTATTGCTTCTATGTGCCTGTGAGATTTCGAGCCTTAGCATGCTCCTGCATTCCTCATTCCGTTGTCTTTGCCCTGTGATATACCAGGAAATAAAATTTCAACATATTGAGTTTAAAGATACGATTGGCTTTTATTAGCAATTCACAGATGAATCCAAAAGCCTCCCACATATGAAGCATAGCGATATTCCCCAGGGCATGGCAGGAGGGCCTGCTTTTGTAAGGTAGTTGAGCCCAAACAAAGAAAGCACATGGCCAACAGCAATAGAAGAAACAGCACCAACTTGCAGTTAGTGGCTTCCTAAAGGCAAAGGGGGCTGCAGGGTATCCCTTGCCGGAACCAGCCTGTTTGCATTGCTGGGAAGCTGTCAGTTTGAAAACTGCCCTGTTGATGTGGGTTGCATGGCAGCCTACATTCTGGGTGGGTCTGCTCTATTGGAGCTTATTGCAGAAGCTTAGTCAGTCTAAATATAATGCTCCCTATAAGTGTGGTGTAGCAGATGTCACCTGTGCCCCGTATCACTTTCACCTGTCCCCATTCACTGCTCCCCACCCCCAACCTCAGGGCTGTTTGTGCTTTAGGAGGAATACAAAAATATTTTCAGTGCAAGATTAGTGTGAAAAAATGATTGCTGAATGGTAAATTCATAGAGAAAGCGATGTACTCAGGCCATCTGCATGCAAATTTTGGATTATCTGCTCTTTGTACATTGTCTGTGCAGTGGGACTTTTCTATAAGCACAAATCAAAATGAATCAATTGAACGCATTATTTGGAGAAAGATGTGAAATGCCACTGGGAATAAAGTGTTGCCGAGTTGCAGACTGGCCCTGTGAAGCTGAATGTGCCCCTTCTATGCGTTTTGTTCCAGGGGTACAAATTTAAATGTAAATGCATTTAGGAGATTTTCAAATTGAATTTGCTGCAGTCTCCATTGCTCCTTACTGTTCTGCCTTCTCAGTTCACTGCTCTGATCCCTGGCTAGCTCAGTTGGTAGAGCATGAGACTCTTAATCTCAGGGTCATGGGTTTGAGCTGATGTTGGGCACCAATTTGTAATAGGAAGGTCGATTGTTTGTCCCTGCTGTCCAGAACCGAAATAATCACACAGAAACCATATTCATTAAAACACTGCTTGGCCCATTAGCTCTAGCTTCTTATTGGTTAACTCATATATTAATTTAACACATTTTTATTAGTCTGTATATTGCCACATGTCAGTGGCTTACCAGTAAGGTTCTGTGTCTGACTCTGGCAGCTCCATGGTGTCTCTCTCTCTCCCTCCACCCTTCTTTCTCCCAGCATTCAGTTATGTCTTCCCTGCCTACCTAAGTTCTGTCCTATCAACAGGCCAAAGCAGTTTCTTTATTCATTAACCAAGACAGAAGGACCTCCCACATCACTTGGACTCTAGGGACACTGAGCTTGCCATACCTGAGTTAAGATTCACACCAGCTACACAACTGTGGATGCTCACACTAAGAACCTACATGACTGTTATTGTTTGGTACCAGGACACTAATTAGTAATGAAAAGTGGGGCTGGAAGGCAGCTTGCTCGGTAAAGTCTTGCCTCACCAGCATGAGGACAAGAGTTCTGTTCCCAGAACCCAAATGAAACAAGCTGGGTAGCAATGCTTGTATTCCAGAGCTGAGGAGAGAGAGATAAGTGGATCCCTGGGGCTTGCTGGCCAGCTTGTCTAGCTTATTGGTGGAGTCTCAGGCTAGTGAGAGAGCTGAGAAAACCAAGGTGGGTGGTTTCTGAGTGAGGAATGGCAATGTCCTCCTTTGCCCTATGCACACGTGCTTGCGTGTGCACCCACACAAGAGAGAGAGGGAGAGAGAGAGAGAGAGAGAGAGAGAGGGAGAGAAGGACAAAAGTGGCAACAGAAGAGCAGGAAATAAGCCACTTTGGTTAATGTTCTATTGCTATCAAGGGAAACCATGACCATGGCAACTCTTATAGAAGAAAGTATTTAGTTGGGACTGGCTTACAGTTTCAGAGGTTTGGTCCATTATTATCACGGTGGGAGCATGGTGGCAGGCAGGCAGTCAAACCTGGTGCTGGAGAAGGAGCTGCAGGAGGAGAGAAACGAGAAACTCTGGGCTTGGAATGGGCATATCGATACCTCAAAGCCCACCTGTGGTGACATACTTCCTCAGATGAAGCCACATTTCCTACTCCTCTCAACCAGTGCCATTCCCTGGTAACCAAGTGTAACATGAGGGAGGGCTTGTTGGGGTTTATGTCCTGCCCGGTCCCCCCAGCCGTTTAGTCCCAGAGAAAATCACACAGAGAGTCTATATTAGGTCATAAACTGATTGGTCCATTAGCTCAGATTTCATATTAGCTCTTATAACTTATATTAACCCGTTATCCTTATCTATGTTAGCCACATGGCTCAGTACCTTTCTCAGCGGGCAGGTCACATCCTGCTTCTTCGGTGGTCCAGGCAGGAGTGCCAAGGGAGCTTCCTGCTTCCCAGAATTCTCCTATTCTCCTTGCTCCGCCTCTACTTCCTGTCTGGTTGTCCCACCTATACATCCTGGCTAATGGACAATCAGCATTTATTTAAATCATGACTGACAGAATACAGACAACCAAGTAATCAAATCTCTGAGCCTGTGGAAGCCATTCTCATTCAAATGACCACTTCTCACTCTCTGGCCCCTATAGGCTTGTAGCCATATCATAATGCAAAATGTATTCAGTCCAACTTCAAAAATCCCCACAGTCAGGCTGTAGAGATGGCTCAGAGATTAACAGCACTGGCTGCTCTTCCAGAGGTTAATTTCCAGCAACCACATGGTGGCTTCCAACCATCTGTAATGAGATCTGAGCCCTCTTCTGGCCTGCAGGCATGAGTGCAGACAGAACACTATATACACAATCAATCAATCAATCTTTTTAAAAAATCTTCTTTGTCTATCACAGTCTCAGCACTCTTTAAAATCCCAAATTTCAAAGTCTTTTCTGTGATTCATGCAACCTCTTAACTGTAACCCCCCTAAAATCAAAATCAAAAAGCAGATCACATACTTCCAACAATTCCCAAAGGGAGGAAAGGGAGCATAGGGAGAAAATACTGGACCAAAGCAAAACAGAAAACTATCTGGGAAGACTCCAAGCTGTGCATCTCCGTGTCTGACGTCTTCAGGTGTTCAACTCCTTTCGGCTTTGTTGACTGCAACACACTTCTCCCCCGTGGGCTGGTTCCACTCGCTCTTAGCAGCTCTCCCGGGCAGTTTTCCTTCTCCCACAACCCTGGCATCTCTGAAATCATGGGATCTCCAGAGTAATTAATACAGGCTTTACTTTCACAGCTTTACACAGTGGCCTCTCCGGACGTCCCTGCAGGGACACCCCTGACACATGCCTGTTCTCAGCAGCTTCCCTTAGCCAAAGAGGGAGATTTTAGAACCCCTTTCTTGTATCCATGACTCTACATCCAGAACCACGTGGCTGGCTGAAGCTGCCAAGTTCTGCTGCTTGCTAGGGCTAGAGCATGACCCCCCATTCAATTACATCTGCATCAGCTTTCTGTTTCTGATGGTTTCCTGTACTACTTAAGCTTTCACTAATTACTTTTGCAAGCTGAAAGCTTAGCTGGATGGGGTCTTGCCCTGAGGCCGCGACTCCCTTCATTCTGGTTAACATCAGGCTTCTCTTTAAACTTTTTTTTTTTATCTCCTTGAACACTGGACTTAACTTCATTACATTTCCTACAACTCCTTTTCTCCTCAATCTGTTCATTTTTTTTCTTCCTCAGTTTCCTCCTTTTCATTATAGATGTGCATAAGAGAAGCCATTAATAGCCACACAACAGGATAAATACTAGGATGTCTTGAAATCTCCTCTGCGAGCACCATCAATCCCCAAATTCTTCAGTTTAGCCTTGGCAGATTTTGGACAATGGCAGAGAGCAGCCACATTTCTCATCAAAATATCACTAGAACGGTCTCTAGCCCACTTTCCCATGTTCTTCCCCCCTGAAGTCTCTTGAGCAGGGCCCTTATGTCCCACATCATCCTCAGTACCACTGTCTTTCATGCTCCTACTAGGATGGCACTAAGCCACACTGAAAGCATCTGATTGCTTTTCTAGTCCGAGTTCCAAAGGATTCCATAGTCCTCTAAACAAAAGCATTGTCAGGCCTATCACAGCAATACCCCAGTCCTGGTACCGACTTCTGTCTTGGTCAGCATTGTTTTGCTGTGAAGAGACACCATGACCATGGCAACTCTTATAAAGGAAAACATTTAACTAGAGTTTGCTTATAATTTCAGAGGTTTAGTCCATTGTTATAACAGCAGGGCAGGCTGGCAGGCCTGGTGCTGGAGAAGGAGGGTGAGGTCCACCTGCTGATGCAGGCAGCAGTTAGAGACTCTGGGCTTCCACTGGGCTGTTTGAAACCTCAAAGCCCAGCCCCATGACATACTTCCTCCAACAAGGTCACATTTCATAATCCTTTCAAATCACGCCATTCCCTGGTGACCAAGTATTCAAATCTATGAGCCTATGGGGGCCATTCTCATCTAGACCACCATGTAAGGGGAAATATAATAAAGATCAAATTCACTTGGAGGAAGAGAAAGTATATAAGCAAAATGATTAGTAAACAGATACAAGGGTAGCAAACAAAAGTATATCAGTGAAAATAGATATAATTGGGAGAAGTTATGATTGAGTACTGATTCTAAACCAGCACACCTGTAAGTAGATAATATTCCAACTGTAAAAAGTAGTCACCTTATATGTAAAACATATTTCCACCTTGTGTATATCTGAACTGGGTTGACTTGTTGTGACAACTGTTAAATTACCCTTATAATTTGAAATAGGGAAGGGAAAGGTGATGGCTCTTTCTCCCCTCCAATCCTATTTCTTAGGAAGAGCCATGGTTAAATAGATTGAAAATTGTGGCACTTTTCAAAATTGTAGTCATTTTAAAAGACAGTCCTTATGCAAGAGAAGTCTGTGCATATGGATTATTTCTTGTTCATAACAAAACAGTGCTGAAATTCAGAGGCAGCAAGAGACCCCATTATGGGCACAAAGGGTAGCAATGGAAATAAAAAGGAATTACTGAGCAAGTAGCCTTCCAACAGGGTTGGTGTATGTGAAAACAGTATCATGAGTGGTTTCTGGCTGCTTCTGTGAGTTTAAGTTGTATTAACCAAGTATGAACTAGAAACTAATATGTGTGTGTGTACATGTGTGTATATATATACATACACGCACACATATGACAATTTTTAGAATACACATGCTTAGAGTAGAATGGTTTTGAAATTCTTTAGTATTTTAGTATGGATTTATAGGAGGGTGGCATGTATCTCCAAGGAAAGAGTGTGTGTCCTGAGTGCATGCAGTAGGTACACATACGGCTACTCGAGAATGTGTCTCCAGGAGGTTTGAAGACAAATGTGCATGAGTTATAAACAGGACACACCAAACAGGTCTTCATAGATGTGCATTCTGGCTGCAGATACTGACGCTGGGATCATCTGAGGCATTCACCGGTATTGAACTTCCGTCTCTTATACAACCTGATGTCTGTCTGGCAACTGGCTTTGCTGAATCTCCAAATCGAAGCAATGAGAACATTTGATAGTTGTCAGAAAGCAGCTATTTATTATGAGAAAGCCAGGGATTTTCTTATTTTTCGTGAATAGAGAACCCTGTAGGGGAGAGTTCCATGACCATGTCCCATTTATAAAGCTTTCAGAGAGTGTGGTTTAATCCTCAAGTTGAAAAAAAAATGACACTTCATTTCCTTGGATGTCAGAGGTACTTTAATATGGTTATAGTGTGTGTCTTGACATTTCTTCATTTACAGAAATCCGTTTTACAGGAATTATGGAGCTGAGAATGCACCATGACAGCAAGGTGGCTGAGGACCATGGTTCTAAGGCCTGGATGGGTGCTGTGGGTCCCCTCCAATCTGGGGTAGAATCCAGACATCTACAGTCTTCACCACCACTGTGACGTATTCTGGAGCACAGCTAGGTTGGAAAAGCAGTAGTTTGGGCAGGAGTGGTTTAATTATAAAATGTCAAGTGTCTGGCTGGCTTTTCAGGATGCGCAGCTTCTGGTATCACTATTGTACCTCAGGCATCTCCATTATTCTTTCACGTTCACTGCTTTTGTTATTTTCGCTGTCCACATCCCTTTGGTCTGTACTCACTATCTACTAAGGACAGGCAGGAGCTGCTAGCATGAGCCCCGGTCTCACGGTTGATTCAGGCTGAGGAAGAGCCAGGTGTGGAGGCCCAGGCCTACAGTTGCAGCGCTTGGGAGGCGGCGGCAGAAGGATTTCAAGTTCTAGGGCAGCATGGCAGGAGCTTGTTTCAACAAAGCAACAAAGCAAAGCAGGACACCACACTGAGAAAGAATGACAGGTTTTCTGCTGAATCTATGGGGGGAAAGAGGGCGAGAGAACCCAAATGATGTTGTATATTTTGTCTTGACGCCCTCTGTCGCCTTTCTTCTCACCAGATGCCCTTGTGGACAGATACCCACTCTGTAAAGCAGACAGGACACACGTGTGCTCTGACCCACCCTCCCCTCAGGCAGGCACTGCCGTCACCAGGCTCATTCATGTGATCTGCAGCTGCTGTGACTACCCACGACCATTATTGATGTGCATGTGTGCGGTGTGTCTGTGTTATAGATTCACTTTTTCCTAGTGTGTGGGCAAACACACATGGGTTGGGTGCATGTGGAGGCTGATGTCAGGAATCCTCCTCTACTGATCTTCCACCTTATCATGGAGGCACAGTCTCTTAGACAAACCCAGAACTCATTCACTTGGCTAGTCTGTCTAGCTAGCTTGCTCTGGGATGCCCTGTCTCTGCCCTCTGGTGCTAGAATTACAGGTGGGTTACCATGCCTACCTGGCATTTAGGTTTCTGGGGCTCCGAACTCTAGTCCGTATGCTTGCAGTAAATACCTTAACCACTGAGCCATCTTCTCAGCCCAACTGGTGTGGCTCTTAACTATGCATTTGTGTCCTGTGTGATGGGCATGTATACGTCAGGAGCCTTGTCTGGACACAGGGCAACAGCTGTTGTCCACTGACTCTTCCTTTTAAATAATTGCTGTCATCTGAACTGTTCTGCATATACACCTCCATCTCCAGTTATTTTCAGTTTTATTACTTGTGTGTGTGTGTGTCTGTGTCTGTCTCTGTCTCTGTGTGTGTGTATGTCTGTGTATGTGTGTGGGTGCCTGCTGAGGCCAACACTGTGTACGAGATCCCTGGAGTAACGGGGGTCATGAGCTGCATGCTGGGAACTGAACTCTGGTCCTCTGAAACAGCAGGGACTTCACTTAATGACTAAGCTGTCTCTGCATCCCCACCTTGAAGAAGGATGCTAAAAAAGAAATCCCACACCAGCTCAGAATTGAGTATAATAGAGGGTTATTTGTCTAGAGGTAGACTCACAGATCACAATCCTCTGCTCGAATAGGCAACAGCAACTGAATCCAGCAGCTGGGAAAGAGAGGCCGGATGCATGCAGGCTTTACATCAGCATATATAGTATATGAGGCCACGCCCAAGTGGGCAGGTAACTTAAAGGCAGGAATTCCTACAGCACCTCCTGCACCTTTGGTCTTTTCTAGGGGAATTCCCTTAAAATGAGATGAGATGTATTTTATTCTAGGGAAGGAGCCTTTTGTTTGGCAGCTGCTGTCAAACATTCTGGGGACAATACCATCGCGCTTACACAGCATATCCACCTCCCTTCTGAATTGCTCCTCTTTAAACATCGCCATCAAAAGCCCGCTCCTTCAGGCCCTTGCTTCCTTAGCTTAGGAGAATGGACACAGGGGTGTTTGTATCCAGAAGACTATGCTAGAGCTGTTGGAGACTCTTTCCCCAGCTTGACTGGGTAAAGAAATTCATTTTATAGTGACATGAAGTCTCCCACCCATGAGATGCAGCCATGGAGAAGGTGCTGTACCCTAGATGCCAATGCTAGTGGAGCTCTGAAACTTGCCTAAACAAGAAATGATCTTTGACTTAGTTGACCCACATGACATGGGTAGGGATTCACGTGGCATGGTTAGGGGGTAGCATGGCATGGATAGAGGGTAGCATGGCATGGGTAGGGGGTAGCATGGCATGGGTAGAGGGTAGCATGGCATGGGTAGAGGGTAGCATGGCATGGGTAGGGTGTAGCATGGCATGGGTAGGGTGTAGCATGGCATGGGTAGGGTGTAGCATGGCATGGATAGAGGGTAGCATGGCATGGGTAGGGGGTAGCATGGCATGGGTAGAGGGTAGCATGGCATGGGCAGGGTGTAACTTGGTCTTCAAGGTATCTGAAGTTTGGCTGGAAAGCTATAAAAACAGAGCAGGTAAAAGATTCTAATATTCTGCATCCCACTAAATATGTGGTGTAACTGAAGAAATTGGAATAACCAGACTACATGGCTGACTTTAAAAGTAAGGAAAGTGTGTGTGTGTGTGTGTGTGTGTGAGAGAGAGAGAGAGAGAGAGAGAGAGAGAGAGAGAGAGAGATTACTTCCTCCAAAATTCTCTTGTGAATGAGGATGCCAAAGAACTCTGAAGTCTTTAAAATGTGTTGAGAGCATTTTGTTTCCAAGGGAAGATTTATATTCTCCCGGCCTTTTCAATCCTGTTTTCCTATCTTATATGCTATAAACCAAGCCTCATTCAGGAAAATAAAAGCTGAATGCATGCTCTGAAAGAATACGGAATTAGGACACTCAGCTGAAATGACCGTAATTTCTTTTAGGAGATGAAAAAAAAATTAAACATGTGGGTGAGAAGCATAAGAATGGAATCCTCTGGGTTGTTGAAAGCTACAAACAAGCAGCGAAGGCTGCAGTAATGGCAGCTTCTAGTGAAGAGACCAAATGCTGCGGTCCTCATTGGTAAGGGAGGGGATTCCTGAGTGTAAGTCCTGGCTCCACAGCTGACCAGAAACGGTTCCATGACCCTTTTGTGTCTGTTTCTCCCGACTGTATCCATCATCTGTGCTGCTGGGCGCTGAGTGAAATTCCTGGTGCCTGGACACTGCTTAGTAGGCACCCTCCCTCCCTCCCTCCACCACCAATGAGAGATGTTCTCCACTGTTCTCCAATGAGAGATGTTCTCCACTGTTCTCCAATGAGAGATGTTCTCCAATGAGAGATGTTCTCCAATGAGAGATGTTCTCCAATGGGAGATGTTCTCCAATGAGAACTATCCTACTGATGCACAGCCCAAAGCCGCTGAACACTCGTGCTGTGCACTGTGCGGTCTGCCGTAGAATTGAACTGAATTTGAGGTGTGGCGCCCTTACTGCTAATAAGCTTGTGTTTATTTGCTGTGCTTTATGGAGCAGCTGAGGCTGTCTCCAAATCCAAGAACCCCTTCCCTTTAAGATGATTGCCTTCCTTGCAGAGTTGGTCCAAACTGAAGATGGCTCTCCCTGGGGAGAGTGGGGACCAGTCCTGTGTTGTCTGCTTTTATCTTGAGGCTGAAGCATAAAATAACTGGGCTGTGATAGTCAGGCAGATGGCCTCGTCTGCTTCTGGGCCTTACAGCACAAAAACCTGTGGGTGACCTGTGATGGTAGCAAGTGTGAAGTTCTGGAGACCAGGCTTCATATTCTGAATAATCCTGGTTTGAAAACGTGGGAGGGGAGCCGGGCCGCTGGAGAGCACCATGCATCTGCCTAATCAGAAGACACAATGGATAGATGTTGGAAGAGAAAGCCGCTTGTCACTGATTCGCCAGCCCACGCTTTCACAAGTACCTTCCTGGAAGCCTATGTGTGCTCTTTGTGGCGGTGGCCTTTCAAATGCCAGTCTGCAGAAGGGTTTCTGTTTTTAGTCACTGCTGGTCCCTGAGGCAATTAGATAATAGTTAAAAGGCACAGCCGCCATTCCCTGAGCACTGGCTGTGTGCTGGGCTCTGTGCTCTCTTTCCATGGGTTTGTCCCATTAGAGCGTAGGCCTTGTCGTAAGGGACAGAGTCACCAGGGAAAGGGAGGACACAAGTCACAGGTTGTTGCCAAGGGGAGGTGCGAACTTGAGTATGGATTCAAGGCTCATGCTTTGAGCCACATTGTGAAACTCCATGTATGTTTCATGGGGCTCATTCTCTACCAAATGGTATTTTAGTTTGAAGACAAATTAGCCAGGCTTTTAATTAGGTCCAGATTCAGATTCATATTAAATTCCCCTTGGCTTACTTTAAAAATCAGTTTCTAAAAAAGAAAAAGAGTTTTTTTTTTAATTTATCATTATACTATGTACATGCATCCAGGTTGGTGTGGCTTTAGGGGTAGGAAATAGAAAAGTGAAGAGTATGGTGACAAAATCTACTCAACATGTATCCAACAATGTACACTGTGTGGAGGTGTTTTAACAATACCTGCATGATTGGAATTTAAAGACCATTTTGAAAGGTTTTTCAGCTGGCAATGAAATCGCATATATTCGCGGGTGCAGCATGATGTTTTTAGGTAATGTCTTTGTCATTGTAACTGTTAGCTTGACTCACTGAAAGAAAGAAGCTTAGCCGAGGAACTGATTCCATCAGATCAGTCTCTAGGCACATCTATGCGGCATTGCTCGGTTGTTCATTGATGTAGAAGGGCCCAGTCCACTGAGGGCAAGGCCATGCCTAGGTGGTCCTGGGCTGTACACCTACAGCTAAGGATGAGGCTGTGAGAGACCAAGCCAGAGATCAAGCGAGCAAAGCAACATTAGGAATTGAGCCCAGAGTTTTGTGTATGATAAAGCAAACAGTCTACCAGTGGACATCATATCATCAGTCCTGCATATCATCAGCCTTTTAAAAATCTTGTGTGTGTGTATGATGTGTGTATATGTTCATATGTGTGAATACAGATATGCCTGTGTGCCACGGCATGTGGCACTCATAGGGCAACCTTGAACTGATGTAAGGATTTCTATTATTTGCTAAACGTATGTCAGTTTAGCCAGGGATTCTCTTGCCTCTACTTCCCATCTCATTGTCAGAGTGTTGGGGTCACAGACATGTGCTCCTGCACACTGATTAACGTGTTCTGGGAATACAGACTCCGGTCCTCACATGCATGCAGCAGGCACTTTACCCAACTGAACCGTCTTTCTAGCCCCTGACCTACCGCGTGTCAGTCTTTGAATCGTTAGGCAATGTAGCTTGGTTATGCCATGGTTTGTCCAGGTATTCTTACTTTAGTTTGGGTACTTAAATCAGTTGTGTTTTTAATTTTATTGTTACTGTTTTATAAATGGATATTGGTTCTTTTCCTAATACAGAAAATGACAACAAAGCTCTGGGAAGGTGGCAAAATACCTGACCTCCCAAAATACCAGAGTCCTTTGCGCCCCACGGAAACAATTCAACTCTGGCATTATATTCTTGTAACCAATGCTGGGTAAATGTGTTTGCTCACCTGAACACCATGCTTCCCTGGGTTTGGCGGTGGCAATGGATTCTATTTCTGTTGATAAGTTAGAATCACCCATCGCTCATGGTCTAAGTCAGGGTCATTCTTCTGTTGGACGTGGGCAGTACTTTTCTTCCTCAACATCCTTTATCTGTGGATTGGTTCTTACGGCTGGATGTGGTCTTGGATATGATGATAGGAGGAGCTCTGAGCAAAAACAGCCACCAAGACACTGGTGACATCACATTCAGTGTAGCGACTGCCACTGGGTAGCTGAAGCCCAGCGATAACAGAGGGCTGCACGGGCTGGGTATGAAACTCACTGTTGCTTTTGTTCAGCCTACAAAGGCCACTGTGTACTCCTCAGGCTGGAAAGAGCTGTAGAGATTAGTGGTGGTTCCCTCATTTTACAGATGGGGAAACATCCTAGCAAGTCTGTAACACTGTGAAATCCAGTTACTTAGAGCAAGCCAGGGAGGTGTCAGGAAGGAGGTAGGTTAGCTCTCGGCAGCAACATCTCCATAATAGTAGTGGTTTCGGCCTCTCCAGGTACTGCTCTGGCTTCATTTGCAGTAACGAACCTATCCATCTCTCTATATTATAGCCATCGCATTATCTTCAGGAACCGTACAGCTGTTATTAGTTTAAAGCTTTGAGACCCATGGAAACACTTGCGTCCGCCAGGCACGTCTGCTGTGCGCTCTTCAGATTCTTCACTGAATAGTAATTGTAGTAACTGCTTCCCCGCTCTAGTGATACCTATAAAAATAATAATTTGTGCTTCAAATGTCTCTTTCTGTGAGTTGCTCAAATACATTGCAAGAATCACTTACTAACTCATCCTTTGAGATGGTAGATGCGTGACTTCTAGGGGAGCCACTTGGTAGGAGGTGGGGACCCATGCCAGGTGCTCCGAGACTCCAAACCAAAACCTGGTTACAGACAAGGTCCTTGTCCATCATGTTAGAGTAACTGCCTGTGCTCTTGTGGTTCATTTTGTGTTTGTTGATGTAACAGGAGTTCACCAAGCTCCTCTGATGCAGGAGTGGTAGGTGTTGTGAAAGGTGATTAATGCAAGATGGGGCAGCCTTCTGTGTTGGCCTTAAAGCGTTCATCTGATTGTGACAGGGTGTTCCCCATGGCTGCTGACTGAAGCTCACTAGTTGATGCCTTCCCTCCACCACACCCCCACACACACTAGGAGGGAACTGTCTTCCTTCACTTAGGGGTGTGTTTCAGAAACAGCCTCCATCTCTCTAGTGTCTGAAATGCCCAAGA
>PVIU01018034.1:0-40107 GCA_004026605.1 Ondatra zibethicus
TATGCCAGCACCACTTGTTGAATATGCTTTCTTTTTTCCATTTGATATTTTTTGCTTCTTTATCAAATATCAGGTGTTCGAAGATGTGTGGATTGATATCCGGGTCTTCTGTTCGGTTCCACTGGTCCTCCTGTCTGTTCTTATGCCAGTACCAGGCTGTTTTCAGTACTGTAGCTCTGTAGTATAGTTTGAAGTCAGGAATTGTGATGCCTCCAGATGTTCTTTTGTTGCCCAGGATTGTTTTGGCTATCCTGGGTTTTTTGCTTTTCCAAATGAAGTTGAGTATTGTTCTTTCGAGGTCTTTGAAGAATTTTGTTGGGATTTTGATGGGCATTGCATTGAATCTGTAGATTGCTTTCGTTAGGATTGCCATTTTTACTATATTAATTCTGCCTACCCAAGACCCTGCCTATGGGAGGTCTTTCCATTTTCTGTTGTCTTCTTCAATTTCTTTCTTCAGAGATTTAAAGTTCTTGTCATACAAGTCTTCCACTTGTTTGGTTAGAGTTACTCCGAGATAATTTATGCCATTTGTGGCTATTGTGAAGGGTGTTGATTCTCTGATTTCTTCCTCAGTCCTTTTATCATTTGTGTACAGGAGGACTACTGATTTTTTTGAGTTAATCTTGTATCCTGCTACCTTGCTAAACGTGTTTATGAGTTGTAGAATTTCCTTGGTAGAATTTTTGGGATCACTTATGTAAACTATCATATCATCAGCAAACAGTGAGAGTTTGACTTCTTATTTTCCAATTTGTATCCCCTTGATCTCCCTTTGGTGTCTTATTGCTCTAGCTAGGATCTCAAGAACTATATTGAATAGGTATGGAGAGAGTGGACAACCTTGTCTTGTTCAGTGGAATCGCTGGGAGTTTCTCTCCATTTAGTTTGATGTTGGCTGTTGGCTTGCTGTATATTGCCTTAATTATGTTTAGGTATGTTCCTTGAGTAATACCTTATCTTAAAAAAAATTCTGAGAATGTACCTCAGTGGTAGAGCATGCAGTCAGCATGTGTAAGGCTTTGTATATAATACCCCAGTACTATAAAAAAAAGTGGTAAAAAATGGGTGAAATTAATCTTAATGTAGTTTATTTAAACTAATATACCCAGAATGTTTTAATTTCAACATGTAATCAATATAAAAAGTACTGAGTTACTTTATATTCTCTTTTCATATTAAGTCTTTAAAGACAGGGGTGCATTTACACTATTGGCACATCTCAGTTTGAACCAGGCACAGTTTATATGCTTATTTAAATAACCATATGTGACTAGTGGCTATCATAAATCAAGGGGCCAAGCAAGGCTGGTTTGGTGCAGCAGCTCAATGACAATAAAGGCCCTCTCAGCTTGTATGTGCACGACGACTGCCCTAGATCCTGGCTCCACATCTGTACACCATGCCATCCCAGAGAGGAGACAAATCTCCAGCCTTCTCGACCCTAATAAAGCCTCCCTCCTAAGGTGTGGCGGTGGCGTGTGCTTACAATCCTAGTATTTGCACGCTGAGGTGAGTGGTTCATTGTGAGTTCAGTGTGGCCATCCTGGGATACATAGTGAGACCACATAGTGAGAACCTAGCTAAAGCAAAACAAAACAAAAACCCCTTGCATCATGGTAACACCTGTAATCCCAGGATAAGAAGTAAACAGGAGCTCTTGACCAACTTTATAAGTATGAGGCTAGCCTGAGCTAGCTATATAAGATCTTGTTCAAAAGAAAAAGGCAGACTGGTGAGGTGTCTTAGCAGGTAGGGGTGCTTGCTGCCAAACCTGAGAGCTGTAGTTAGCCCTCAGAACCCACTTATGGGGAGGAGGAAATGGCCTTCTTCAGGTCGCCCTGACCCTCACGTGCATGCTGTGGCCCAAATGCACACACAGACACACCAAATAAAATAATACAAACATGGTTTTTAAGAAATTCCACTGGGACTGGAGAGATGGCTCAGTGGTTAAGAGCACTGGCCTCTCTTTCAGAGGACCCAGATTCAATTCTCAGAACCTACATGGCAGCTCACAACTGTCTGTGACTCCAGTTGCGGGGATCCAACACCCTCACACAGACATACATGCAGACAAAAACACCAGTGCACATAAAATAAAATTTAAAAAAAGCTTCAACTGAACATAGGACTCACACCTGGAATCCCAGAATTTTGGAGGATGAGTTTGAAAGATTTGTGAGTTCGAGGCTACAGTCTGAGCTACAGTGTGAGACTGTCCCAAAACCCAACAAGACGGGAGAGGTGGGACATCAGTAAAGTGAGTTCAGATTCCCATGCACACACCCACATGTATGTGCACATGCATACACAGACACAAGGCTGTCCCATGGCACTCCCAGGCTGGGGTGAGAGGGTAAAAGCTCCAGGCTAGCCCAACTGCACAGCAGTAATAAATAGATGATAAATTAATAATCCATGTGTTTATAGTGATCCTCATTAGTATATTACCGAATGATAATCATGATTGGATATTTCTCTGTGAAAGCCTTCCCCTTTTCTCCCAGCGCAGCTAACACTGTGTTTTCATTGTAGATAGCTGAACTGGTAAAGGAACTTCGCTGTGAACTTGACCAGCTCCTCCAGGATAAAATTAAAAACCCAAGCACAGACCTGTGTACATGTCCTCGGGGTTCTCGGATTATCAGCATGATCGTGAAGCTTGTCACCACACAGTAACCCGGGGCCTGGGGCGCCTGCTTGTCACCACCCCTGCTCCTCTGCAAGCCACAGCAGCACTTCTACCTCCGACTGAAGACCTGGGGCTGGCCCTGGGGAGGTGGAGACTCGCGGCCTGAGTGCCGAGCCAGCCAGGCTCCACACCCCGGAGGCATTTCCACACTCGTGTTTCTGAAGGCGTGGGGACACTCCCGGCACAATTTGGAGTGTCAGTGGTAGGACAGTCTAAACCCAGCTTGCCTCTTTGTGACTGCACCAGACTGAATGAAATTCACCTCATTACTCAAAAGTGAGTGTTTAATACAAGTTTCCATCTTACTATGTATTCTTCTCCTACTTTTTATTATGCTTTGTCTATACAGGATTGATAATCCTTTTCTCCTGTTTTTTTATTGGGCATGAGGAGAAATGTTTGGTTTGGTTTTCCCCCATGATAATAAAGGCTTAACAGAGAGCTCGAATAAGAGGAAGAAAATCATGTGCGTCAGGAAAATAAAGACTTCATTCTAGACTTGGCTGTGGAGCAAATTTATTGGCAATGCATTGTATTCTTATTCATAAAAGATCAGCTTTTTATTTTTTTTAAATGTTTTCTTTATTATTTATTATGTATACAGTATTCTGCCTGCATGTACACCTGCAGGCCAGAAGAGGGCATCAGATCTCATTACAGATGGTTGTGAGCCACCATGTGGTTGCTGGGACTTGAACTCAGAACCTTTGGAAGATCAGTCAGTGATCTTAACCTCTGAGCCATCTCTCCAGCCCCAAGATCAGCTTTTTAAAAAGAAGTAAAATCCTGTCTTCAAAAGAGAAAAATCAGGCTGAAGAAATGGCTCAGTAGTTAAGAGCACTGGCTACTCTGCCAGAAGGACTGGGTTCAATTTCCAGCACCCACATGGCAGCTCACACCTGTCTGTGACTCCAGTTCCAGGGATCTGACACCCCACACAGACACACATGCGGGTAAAACACCAATGCACATAGAAATAAAATAAAATCATTTTTTAAAAAAGGAGAAAAATAAACTCACAGAAAATCAAGCTACTTAGTTCTGTGAGGGTATTAAAATGCAAGCTGGTCTCCTCCGCAACACCCCTGTTAAAAGCAGAACAACCCTGTTTTCATTCTCTAACTTACATTTAAGAATCTTTACTCCAGCTGGACAGTGGTGGCACACCTTTAATCCTAGCACCCAGAAGGCAGAGACAGGTGGATCTCTGTGAGTTTGAGGCCAGCCTGGTCTTGGTCTACAGAGCGATTTCCAGGACAAGCTCCAAAGCTATTCAGAGAAACCCTGGGTGGGGGAGGGTGAGAAAAGAAAAGAAATCTTTCCTCTGGGTGGAAGATGACTCAGCAGTAAAAGCATTGGCTGCTCTTCCCGATGACCTGAGTTCAATTCCCAAAACCCAAGTCAGGTGTCTCTAGCCTCCTACACACCAGACATCGCAGTGAAAAATGTATTTAAGTCTTTAGAAACTCTAGGCTGCCCAAAATTAATACATTTGAAGAGCTTAAACTAAGCAAATATGTTTTAGTCTCTAAAGCGACCGCAGTATTCAGGTTCTGATTTGCTGCTGAAATTAAGCTTTCATTTCAGAATGAATGGAGCTAGGCCCCTTAGAAGAAATAGAGAACTGTTGTTTCTCCAAATGACTTTTTAAAAGATCTATTTTTTTAAAAGAGACTTTATATATTTTTTAATTAATTATTTATTTATTTATTATGTATATAACATTCTGCCTTCATGTGTGCCCGCACGCCAGAAGAGGGCGCCAGATCTCATTGCAGATGGTTGTGAGCCACCATGTGGTTGCTGGGAATTGAACTCAGGACCTCTGGAAGAGCAGCCAGTGCTCTTAACCACTGTGCCATCTCTCCAGCCCAAAAGATCTATTTTTAATTAAGTGTAGGGGAAGGTATATTATACATGAGTGTGCAGATCCCCTCAGAGGCCAAAGCACTGGATCCCTGGAGCTGGAGTTAGCAGTGGTTACCAGGCATCCAACATGGTGGTTGGCGCTGAACCTGGGTCCTCTGCAGAAGCGCTATGCACTCTTTGTTTATTTTGGTTTTGGTTTTTGGCACAGGGTTTCTCTGTGTAGCTCTGGCTGTCATTGAACTCGATCTGTAGACCAGGCTGGCCTCCATCTCAGAGATCCACCTGCCTCTGCCTCCGAAGTGTTGGGATTAAAGCCGTGCACCACCACTGCCCGGCCCACAGTATGTACTCTTGATTGAGCCATCTCTGCAGCCCAAGTAAGAGGGCTTTTTGTTTGTTTGATTTTGTTTTTAACAAATTTTGTCTCTTGGTGCTACAGCAAAGCTTCTGCTGCCTTGGTGAGAACTCTGTCCAAAGTAGACCTGCAGCTTTTAACACAGGTTCGCCACAGCAGGGCACTGAGAACTTCTCTAGAAGTCTGGCTGCTTCCAGGCACACATATCCATAAATACTGCCATTCTGTAACTGTGCCTGAATGTGAAAATGGTTGGGAAACCTTGACTTAAAGCATTAAACAAGAAAAAAACCCAGCCCCGCGGTTGATGGCATACACCTTTGTTACCACTGCTTAGGAGGCAGAGGCAGGTGGATCGCTTGAGTTCAAGGCTAGCCTGGTGGTCTACAGAGTGAGTTCCAGGACAGCCAGGGGTACACAGAGAAACCTTGTCTTGAACCCCCACACACACAAAAGAAAAGAAAAGAAAATCCCCTGGGTTGGAGAGAGGGCTCCATGGTTAAAGCAATGGCTGCTCTTCCAGAGGACCTGAGTTCAACACCTAGAGCCTGTATAGCAGTTCCAGGGGATCCGACGCTCTCTCTGGCCCCTGAGAGCACCACATTCACACGGTGCACAGACACGTGTGCAGACAAAACACCAAAATACATAAATAAACCTTTTTTTTTTTAAGAGAAGGAAATCCCCAGCCCAGGCTGGCAAGAAAGCTCAGAGGCCAAGCCTGACAGTAAGAATTCAATTCCCAAGACCCACATGGGGGCCGGCATCGACATCTCAGGTGGTCTTCTGACCACGGCACATGCGCACACACACAAATAAATAAATAAAGCTTTTTTAAAATCCTGCCTCGCCGGGTGGTGCTGGCACACATCTTTAATCCTAGCACTCGGAAGGCAGAGGCATGGGGATCTCTGAGTTTGAGGCCAGCCTCGTCTACAAAGTGGGTTCCAGGGCAGCCAAGACTACACAGAGAAACCCTGTCTTGAAACAAAACAAAACAAAAATGTAATAAAAATTTACCCTGGAATTATGACATGAATACTTCTTTGCACTTAACAGTCAGAATGTAGCACTGTATTTTGAGGTAAAATTGGATTTCTTTTTTTTTTCTTTTTTTTCCTTTTTGTAAAATTGGATTTCTAAGCTAGATGGCCAGCACTTAATGTAAGTTTATGGAGAGATCGGCAAATGGCTCCTTTATTTATTTATTTATTTATTTATTTATTTATTTTAAACATCTGAAAGTTACTATTTTTTAAAGATTTTATTTATTTATTATGTATACAGTATTCTCAGTATTCTGTCAGAATGTATGTCTATAAACCAGAAGAGGGCACCAGATCTCATTACAGATGGTTGTGAGCCACCATGTGGTTGCTGGGAATTGAACTCAGGACCTTTAGAAGAGCAGGCAGTGCTCTTAACCACTGAGCCATCTCTCCAGCCCCCAAATGGCTCCTTTAAACATTTTCCTGCAGCCCAGTTAGAGAGCTAGAGTACTTACTCCATAACTACTTTGTGTTTAGTCTGAGACAGCCTTAGTAAGCAGATCAGCTGAGCACTCTGTAGATGGAGTCATAGCATGACAATGCCTCTCCCTTCTTGAGTCCCATACATAAGGGCCATGTATAATACAGGCTCATTAGGTGGTTTTATTGACGAGAAATGTCAGAATGGAGACAACAAATCCCACACTGAAGAAGGTAACACATCTGCTTTCCTCCTTAAGTTCCTTATCTCTGTATTCTAACTTGCTCCCTGGCATGTAACAAATTTTAATCTTTTTCCTGTCTTTATATATCTGAGTAGTTTAATTTGAATAATACATCTAAGTACAGCATGTAAATCTGAGTCATATGGTAAATGTCAGCTCCTTTCTAGGCAACAGTTTAAACATGTTCCTAAAATGTCATAAAATACGATTTTGAAAAAGCACTTTGTAAAATTACAGCACAAAACTATAGTGTTTGGAAGCTAGAGGGATGGCTGTCAATGACGCGCTTGTTGCATCTAAGAAACCAGGCCCAGTGGCACAGTAGTGTATGTCTGTCCCAGCGCAGCCAGCTTGACCAAACTGGTGAGCTCCAGGTTTAGTAAGAGACTCTCTCTGTCTCAAAATAAATAAATAAATAAATAAGGTGGACCCTAAAAGAGACATACGTGGTTCTAATCTACATGGGAAATAGAAAAAGGCAAGATCTCCTGAGTAAATTGGGAGCATGGGAACCATGGGAGAGGGTAGAAGTGGAGGGGAGATGAAGAAAGGGGAGCAGAGAAAAATCAATAATAAAAAAAAATTAAGCCGGGCAGTGGTGGCGCACGCCTTTAATCCCAGCACTCGAGAGGCAGAGGCAGGCGGATCTCTGTGAGTTCGAGTCCAGCCTGGTCTACAAAAGCCAGTTCCAGGACAGGCTCCAAAGCCACAGAGAAACCCTGTCTCGAAAAAAAAAAAAAATTAAAAAAAAATAAGGTGGAGGCTAGCAAGACAGTCAGTGGGTAAAGGAGCTTATTACTGTGACTGCTGACCTGAGTGGGATGTCCAGGGTCCACAAAGCAGAAAGAGAGGACCTGGCCTCCGACGTCCGCATGCAAGCTGTGGTGCACAGGCACTAAGTCAAAGAAAGAGGAAATGGAATGAAAAAACTGTAAGGCGAAGAACAAGGAAGGGAGACACCTAAGGTCTATTTCTGGTATACACACACACACACACACACACACACACCGAGTATGCAGCACTCTGATGTGATATGTTCTCTTAATTGCAAGATCTAAAGGAGATGGCGCTCTGGAGGTATCCTGTGGGTGTCACCCAGTTGCCCCATGAATAATGGCTCTGCCCATACTGCTGTTACTTGAACACACCCCCCTGCCAGGCAGACGTTGCTTTTCCCTCTTAAAGTGTGCTGAAATTAATCACAAATCCTGCAGCTTATTTCTCTCCACGTTCAAGGGGAGAAACTCCTTAAGAAATTTAGCCTATTAATAAAATACAAAAGTAGCTATTGTTTTTGGAAGTTAGATCTCACTCCAACTTCCTCCACCCCTATGCTTGGGATCAAACCTCAGGGGCTCACACAGGCTAGATTCTGAGTCTGTGTCAGGGGCTGTTGGAGTGCCCCAGATGAAACAGAAAAGAATTTTCTTGTCGCAACAACAGTTTCAGATTGTTCCAGAGTGGTAGACTTCTTCCATGTCCTTTGGTCTCCTCCCCCATCTGGGGGAAGCTGGGTTTTATTTTGCAGGGCTGGGACCTGAATCCAGGTCCTTGTGCGAGTTAGGCAAGGAAGCTACCACTGAGCTGTATCCCTGGTCCTTGTTTTTGTTGTTTTGTATTTTAGACAGGGTCTCACTGTGTGGCCCAGGCAGATATGGAACTTGGTGAGGGGGCAGGTGTGAGGGGCAGAGATCAACATCAGGATTCTCTATTGCTTTCTATCCAGGTTTTTTTTTTTTTTTTTTTTGGTTTTTTTTTTTTCCGAGACAGGGTTTCGCTGTAGTTTTAGAGCCTGTCCTGGAACTAGCTCTTGTAGACCAGGCTGGCCTCGAACTCACAGAGATCCGCCTGCCGAGTGCTGGGATTAAAGGCATGCGCCATCACCGCCCGGCTTCTATCCAGTTTTTGAAGACAGGGTGTAATGGTCTGCTCTGTCCCTTTAAGAGACAAGCCACGCCCCCCTCCCCTGAGGCAAGCTGATCTTCAGCTTCCAGCCTGAGGCCCTTTTCTCCCTCTGGAAGAGGCAGCTTCCAGGACAAGAAGCAAGTTCCAGGACAGCAGGGCTACACAGGGAAACCCTGTCTCAAACAACAACAGTAACAAAATGTAAAACTGCAGAGATGTGTCACTTGTGTGGTGGAACTTTTGACATTTCTAAATTTCCACCCCAGTAAGATATCTGACATTGTTCTTGAAGTGGTTTGATAAGAATGACTCAGGCTGGGCAGTGGTGGCACACACCTTTAATCCCAGCACTCGGGAGGCAGAGGCAGGCAGATCTCTGTGAGTTCGAGACCAGCCTGGTCTACAAGAGCTAGTTCCAGGACAGGCTCTAAAACCACAGTGAAACCCTATCTTGAAAAACAAAAAAAAAAAAAAAAAAAGAAAGAAAGAAAAAAATACAGAACTATTACTGCTACCTCCATCCTGGGTTTTACTGATGATGGAAGTGGATCATTTTTCTTACATGTTGAATGAATTTATATCAGAGCGATTATCTGTGCATGTCTTCCTTCTGCATTGAAGAAGCTCAAAAGACTCACTTTGAATAAATTTTCTTCATTCTGTCCTTGGGCTTCAGATACGTTAAACACCAGACGTGGCAGGACACAACCGAATACACTTTCCAGAAAAAAACTTAAGAGTTTCTTTTTTTTTTTTTAATTTGGTGTGTGTGTGTGTGTGTGTGTGTGTGTGTGTGTGTGTGTGTGTGTGTGTGTGTGTGTGTTGGAGCAGGGAGGAATCACGCTCAACACATTTTATTGAAGCTATTCTGTACCTTGTAGGACGCTGAGAGTGTCCTTTACTCTGCTAGATGCAAGCAGCTCTTCCTTTCAGCTGTGACAACCAACAATGACTTTGGACATTACCAAGTGTTCCCTAGGGGACAAAATTACCACCAGTTGAGATCAAGTTTTAACAAACCCAGACTACATTTTGGAGACTGGTGAGGTGACTCGCTGGTAAGGGTACTCACTGCCAAGCCTGCAGACCTGAGTTCAAGTCTCAGAACCCACATTGTAAAAAGAGGGAACCGACTCCCAAAAGTTACAGATGAAAAAGTTATACAGTCCAAAATGTCAGTATTGCCAAGGGAAAGAAAATGCTATTTAAACAAAATGAGATAAGAAACCCTTTATAAAGTATAATAGCTTATTATTCAAATACGAATTGTGCCAATAGACATCTCTAGAAAGGTAAACATGTTTTAGAATACTAAACGTGAAACCTTTGCCAAAGCAACTCTAATAAACATATACCATTGGGCAGACAAGATGGCTCAGCAAGTAAAGGAACTTGCTGCCAAACCTGACCTGAGCTGGATCCCACATCCGTACGGTAGAGGAAGAATCAACTTGTTTATGTTGTCCTCTGACCTCTTCATGTGTGATGTGATTCATGCACATGCACACGGCATGCGCACGTGCACACACACACACACACATTCTCCTGCACATAAATAAATATAAACATGCTATGTGAGTAAGACCTTATATTGTAAGTATAGAAGTGTAAAGGCCAAGAAAATGATATGTACAAATAGGAAAAAGCTAGGTATGGAGGGAAAGGAATTAAAGACATAATCTACAGTTCTGATCTTTATTTATTTATTTATTGGTTTTTCGAGACAGGGTTTCTCTGTGGCTTTGGAGCCTGTCCTGGAACTAGCTCTTGTAGACCAGACTGGCCTTGAACTCACAGAGATCCGCCTGCCTCTGCCTCCCGAGTGCTGGCATTAAAGGCGTGTGTCACCAGTTCCCAACATTGCTTATTTTAAAAATGTGAAGATATTGGGGCTGGAAAAATGACTCAGCAATTAAGAGCACTGGCTGCTCTTCCAGAGGACCAGGGTTCAGTTCCTAGCCCCCACATGGCAGCTCACAACTGTCTGTAACTGCAGTTCCAGGGGATCTGACTCCCTCACATAGACATACATGCAGACAAAGAAAGAAATCTTTTTTAAAAAGTGAAGATATGATTTGTATGTGATTGCTGATATTAATAATTGGCACTGCAAAACTCAAGTTATCATACTTAGGCCCATATTATGGTGTTTAAAATATACACACTCCCTTACCTTGTCTTCATGCTAATTGAACAAAGTCCAATCTAGTAGACTTTGTCTACTATAGAAAACCAAAACAGGAACCTTAATGTCTAAGCACAATAACTTTTCTCCCAAGTCTGTTGGAAAAGTCTATTGGTTTCAGGGGTTGTGTATTCATAAGACTGCCAAGGTGTGGCGTGCTTTCTAGAAGACAGATGTCATAACAATTCAGAGACCACGCTACATGATGAGCACTAAGAGACTATCGCGTATAATAAGGAAACTTATTATACAGATCAGGACAAAGCACTGGTAACTGGAGATGTTTCTATACCCTCCTGTCTGAAAATCACCTGCACAGCTCTGCACTTACACTGTAGCTGCCCCCAGTATTTCCACACAACCTGTGCACCACCTTTTCTTACGGTGAGCATAGCTAAGAATAGATTAACTGAAGCATGCAATCTCACTAGTCAACAGAGAAGCCAGTTTATAGCTGAATTATACACAGGGCTATCCCGAAACTCACAGTGGGACTGCAGAAATACTTCCTGTTACACCCAGATCTGCGGAGTTCCCCCAAAACCAACAAAGAGACCTAGTCCCGTATGTAAAAGCAAAGAGCCTTTATTTTTACACAAGTTTGCGAACTTGGACCCTCCGTGTGCCCAAAGTATTGGCATGATTGGAGATCCCTGAGCACAATTGGGGTGGGGTTTTTATAATAACAGAGGGATTTTTTTTAAGGTTCAGGACCCCTGATCAACTGACATTTGTCTAGGGGTGCCCTGGCGAATGGGTGTATGCTGGGCTAAGGGACGTCAAGTGATCCTATTTACAATAATTGGAACATTAGGAATTTCCTTTGGATAGTCTGTTCCTGGGTGGAGCATGGGTTGTCTCAGTGTGTGGTCTTTCTTGGAACTGGATATTGCCTACCTTCCTGTTGGTCTATAGAGCCTGTCTTGGCTGGCAGGTGTGTGTGTACCAAGCTGCCCTGGGTCCTATACCTCCCACATCTGTTCTGAATTCACTTAAAGAAATGTATTTATTCCAGTGCTATAGATCAGATAACATGCTAGAAATTCTGATGAACAAGGACACAGAACAGATACAAGCTTACATGAATACATTCAATCTGTAACATAACTTAGCCACATAAGAGCCTCTGGGGTAGGGTAGCTGAAGAATCTGGACACCTATTTATTGAAATAAAAGAAAGGAAAGGAACTAAAAGCATCCGGTTTCTTTTATTTGGGGGGAGGGGTTCGAGACAGGGTTTCTCTGTAACTTTGGAGCCTGTCCTGGAACTAGCTCTTGTAGACCAGGCTGGCCTCGAACTCACAGAGATCTGCCTGCCTCTGCCTCCCGAGTGCTGGGATTAAAGGCATGTGCCACCACCTCCCGGCTGGCATCCGGTTTCTAATTCTGTTTCCCCACTCTCAAGCCTAGGGATGGAGCTCAGTAGTAGGGTGCTTGCTTAGCTTGCAAGAGGCTTTGGGTTGGATCCCCAAGCCTCTCTCCATCAGAAATAAGGTATGCTTGTTTAATAGAGTGATGGTGTACTTGGGAGGCTGAGGCAGGAGGATTGTTGCAAGTTTGAAGCCAGCCTGAGAAACAGAAAGACCAAGGCCCTAGCTGAAAAAAAAAAAAAAAAAAAAGAAAAGAAAAAGGCTGTGTAAGACTTGTACACAGAAAATTACAAAGCATTAGAGTCCTCTGACCTCTACCTGTGGGTATACGTTAACAACTGCTGGATGGCCAGACATAGGCCTTTAATTCCAGCACTCAGGAGGCAGAGGCAAGCGGATATCTAGAAGTCAAGGTTGGCCTGGTCTACAGAGTGAATTCCAGGACAACCACAGCTACACAGAGAAACCCTGTCAAAAAAAAAAAAAAAAAATTCTGGGAAGGATACGGAAACATTAGAGACCTCATACAATGCCGATGGAATGCAAAATGAGGTAGTTTACTGGAATGTTCCATAAACATTTCCATAAACTGGAAAAGTTTAACCCTTCCTCTTTTCATAAATATTCTTTTATATTTGTGTGTGAACACAATGCACCTGTGGAGATCAAAGGCCAACTTTCAGGAATTGATTCTCTACTTCCATCAAGGATGAAACGCAGGTGTGGCAGCAAGTGCCTTTACCAGCTGAGCCATCTTAACAGGTTGGTTTTTTTTTTTTTTTTTTTCGAGACAGGGTCTCTCTGTTTAACAGTTCTGGATGTCTGGAACTCTCTTTGTAGACCAGGCTGGCCTCGAACTCAGAGATCCACCTGCCTCTGCCTCCTGAGTGCTGGGATTAACCAAGCCCAGCCTTAACAGATTCTTAAAGATTAACTTTGTGCCAGGTATACATACTAACACACTCCTGTAATCCCAGCATTTGGGAGGCAGAGTCTGGTATCGGGCATTCAAGGCCATCAGCGACTATGTTCACAGTTTGAGACTAGCCTAGGCTACAGGAGACCTTATCTCAAGAAAAAAGAAGAAAAGAACCAAGAGAGAAAAGAAAAAGAAACAAAGAAATAATAAATGAGGGTGATGAAACCACATGGAAATCACTTCTCAGTGACATGTTTGTGGGAGGTGGTACATGCACATGTGTATGAGGGAGGCATGTTCTGAGGTCAGAGGTTGACTCAGGATGTCTTCCTCAACCACTTTTCCATCTTATATATTTTAAAAATGTATTTGCTATGTATGTACCTGAATATTTGAATTGCACCACGTTGCCCAGGTACCGAGGAGGCCAGAGAAGGGCATCAGAACCCTTGTTCTGGGAGTTGCAGGCAGAAGTCTCGGGATAACAAGACCCCCCAGGAACTCACGAGAGACCATCCTTGCTACAATCACTCAAGGTTTATTGACAAGTACCAGAGCGCTGGGGTCGAGACTCATAGCCCACGCAGGGGAGGAATTCGACCCCGAGTAACCGGGAAAAGGGGTTTTTAAGAGAAGAAACCACAACCCAGTAATCCAAAGGGGGTGGGGAGGGTGTCATTGGAAAATTCTGAAAATACCAGTGATCATCACAAGGGGGTAACTCCCTGTTTCTCAAGATAATCTAACTTTATCTTCAGCTAGTTCCTGAAACAGGGTCACTGACCCAGCTAACCTAGATTTTTTTGCTCTCTTTCTGCTAAAGGGGTCTGGATTTATCCGGGTCTTTCATTGTAAGCCACTAATGTGGGTCCTCTGCTAGAGCAGCAAGTACTCTTAACTGCGGAGCCATCTCTCCCGCCCCCACCTTAATTTTCAAGACAAGATCTACCATTAAACTTGGAACTTGCCAGTTCACCTAGCCAGTGAGTCTTGGTTCTGTCTGACTCAGCAACCCAGGACTGGGGTTATAGGCTCATGTCTCCACATCACACATGGATCCCAGAGTCCCCAAACCGAGTCCTGATGCTTGTGCGACAGGCACGTTACCAACTTAGCCATCTGCCCAGGACTGGATGTTTTTCATCAAACAAACAAGCAAACAAAATCTTTTAATGGTATAATATTTTATAAAATCAACTATAATTGGAAGTGGAAACAATTAAATACGTTTAACTTGACCCCCAATATGCTGATTTTCCCAAGTTCTAGGCATGAATTCGCATCCCACAATTTGCTTCCAAGTACCACACAGCTCCATCAACTCTTGAAGTAAACAGTTGGCTGTGAAGGCTTCTAACTTTTCAACAATTTTATTTTTAGATTTATTGGGCATAGGGTTCTTGCAGGAGTCAAGTCTCTGCTCCCACCCTGTGGAACGACGGTCATCAGCCTTGGTGGCTGTCATGTGCCCTGACCAGCTGAGTCACCTGACCATCTCCAATAGTTTAAAAACCTTAATTTTGGGAAAAATCTATTTCAGCCATAATGTCTTTAAGAAACAATGGAGATATTTAGGAAATCAGACAAACACTGTATGGGAAGAAATGACTACAAACTTTGCTTCTGAAAAGAATTTTTCAAAAAATTAAAGCCAGGCCTTTAATTCCAGCACTTGGGAGACAAAGGCAGGCAGATCTCTTTGAGTTCAAGGACAGCCTGGTCTACGTAGTGAGTTTCAGAACAGCCAGAACTACAGAATGAGACCCTGTCTCAAAAAAAACCAAAACCAAAACCAAAAAAATTTAAATTAAAAAAATAAAAATGTAAAGCTGAATGAGCGCCAGAAAGCCTTAAGGATTTAATTTTCCTATTTTAAGTTCTGTGTATGTGTGTGGGGTGTGCCTGTGAGTGCAGGTGCCCCCACAACCAGTGTTAGATGGAACTGGAGTTAGAGCCGATTGTGTGCCAGACAGCTGTGCGAAGCCATGTGAGTGCTGGGAATTGAACCCAAGTCCTCTGGAAGAACAGCCAGTGCTCCTAACTGCTGAGCCATCTCTCTAGCCCCATAGCTCATCTTAAAATTAGAAATTCCCATCATAAGAACTGTAGGGAGCACAAGCCATAACCAAACCAAATTACTCTAATTCAAATACTGTGTTGTTTTCAACCTCAAAGACCAGTATTTTAATAACACAGAGGTCTGGTTAGTCAAAGGGACCTGAGACTGTGATTTTTACTTTAGTATCTTATATTGAAATTTATAAATTTATTTAACATTGTTATATCTATTCAAATACATTCCTGCTTTACACAAAGGGCATTTATCCGCGCCACAGAAAAACTCCTCACAAGTATTACTTTCCTGTTTTCATTTCAGTGCATGGGATGCTCTTCTTGTGCCTTTACTTCCCAGGGAAATCAGCACTCAGGTCTACTCATCCAATTTGACCTAAACAAAAACTTAACACACACACACACCCCACTGTGCTTTTGAACTCCTATAATATCACCAACTTACAATAGAAGCAATTAACACAAAACCAAACAGTGGAGTCATTTGGAGTAAGTGTGCTCACAGCACTTGGCCTCTCACTGGGAAGCTGAGAGATGTACTTGAATAAGGTCCTGAATGCGGGACAGAATGATCTCGTTGGAGCTGCTGCAATTTTCTGGAGCATAGGGCGGGTCGACAGTCAGAACCCCAGCCACACACAGCGTCCTCGGTGCATCTCCCTGCTCGGTGACAGGGATGTGGTTCTTCTCAAGCCATTTCTTCAGGCTGTTCTTTCGCTTTTCCAGATCCTCAGGGCTGTATCCTTCACAATCATCGGATGTGAACAAGCGCATCAGCTTCTCCCTCACTCTGTGGTCCCCTTCATTCACAACTTCCACAGTCTGCACAGAATGCCCCATAACTCCAGTCACAGACAAGCTGCCGTCATCAAGGAAGGTCACGAGGACAATACTTTAAACAAAAAGTAAGTTCAGAGCAGATTTGTAAAGAAAAACCTCAAGAACTATAAAGAAGCAATGGGACATCGCCAACCCAAACAGGTC
Organism: Ondatra zibethicus; assembly: GCA_004026605.1. Taxonomy (NCBI): domain Eukaryota; kingdom Metazoa; phylum Chordata; class Mammalia; order Rodentia; family Cricetidae; genus Ondatra; species Ondatra zibethicus. Next base: position 16,070 of record PVIU01018034.1, read on the forward strand.
ACCTGAACAAGAGCGAACTGTCCCAGTAAAGATTAATCATTTCACCGCCAAATGCTTTTACTTATTCCACAAGCATTCACTGACATCCTAAACATCTAAACATTTTGCCTAGTGAATCAGCACAGGACACAGCTAATGTAGTACCTAAAGTGTGAACGGATCAGGGTCGGGGTTGAAGTGTATGTAGTTCAATGGCAGAATGCATGCTTAGCATTTATAAGGTACTGGGGTTTGCTATCCAGTTCCAAACAAAGTTGTTTTTTTTTTTAAAAAGACTTATTTATTTATTATGTATATAGTGTTCTGTCTGTATGTATGCCTGCAGGCCAGAAGAAGGCACCAGATCTTATTACAGACGGCTGTGAGCCACCAAGTGGTTGTTGGGAATTGAACTGAACTCACAATCTTTGGAAGAACAGGCAGTGCTCTTAAGCGCTGAGCCATCTCTCCAGCCCTGTTTGTTTTGTTTTTGTTTTGAGGGGAAAGGTGAGACTCTGTGTCTTGCTCTGACGGTCCTGGAACTTGCTTTGTAGATCAGACTGGCCTTGAATTCACAGGGATCAGCTGGCCTCTGTCTCCCAAGTGCGAGAGTGCACCACCAGGACAGGCCAAATGAAGATTTAAAAAAAAAAGCTATAGCAAAGTGGCCAGTTAGACTAGCCATAGTGAGAAACCCTGCCTCTATATACAGGAGAAGACACTGGACATCAATCTCAGGCCCCTATCTACTCATGCACATATGTACATGCTTACCTGCACACCAGACTTGAAAATGTATACATACCTGGCGGTGGTGGCGCACGCCTTTAATTCCAGCACTCAAGAGGCAGAAGTAGGCGGATCATGGATCACAGAGATCCATGAGTTCAAGGCCAGCCTGGTCTACAAGAGCTAGTTCCAGGACAAGCTCCAAAGCTATACAGAGAAATCCTGTCTTAAAAAAAAAAGAGAACAAAAATCAAAACAAAAAAAGAAAAAAAGAAAATGCATACATATATGCTTATATACCACATACACATAAACCTGTTTAAAAAAATAAACTTTAAGTTAAATACACAAAGTAGATCAAAGGAAACAACAAAGCATAAAATTAAAGGAATTAAAACAAAATTTAAAAACTAAAAATTAAAACCAAAGTCAGATCATCAAGCCTGAATGTTGAAAGTGGGTCAGAACTGATGGTAGAGTACACATCTCCATGTAGGAGACCCTAGGTTCAATCACCAGCAAACACACACCCACACCCGACTCAGGAAAGACAGACGGAAGGGACACAACACTAGGAATACGTAGCACTGCTTAATATACTACGAACAAATCTCTGACAATAATTCTGAAGCTCAGTAAACTCCCAGGACAGATCTTAGTGGCAAAGGCCTACAGCCCCAGCTATTTATTCTTTTATTTTTTGGTTTTTCGAGACAGGGTTTCTCTGTAGCTTTGGAGCCTGTCCTGGAACTAGCTCTTGTAGACCAGGCTGGCCTAGAACTCACAGAGATCCGCCTGCCTCTGCCTCCCAAGTGCTGGGATTGAAGGCGTGGGCCACCACCGCCCGGCTGAGAATGTCTATTTTCTATTCCTATAGCTGTCTAGTTTGCTACAGTAACCCATAGTTAAAACGGCAACTTCTCATGTGCAAATAACCAGCCTTTAATAACCTGTCTTCTAATACTGGATATCTAAGACCTGGACATTGTCTGGAGTTGTCACTTCCAGAAATATGGTGCATACTCACTTGGCAGAGACTGGGTCTGTCGTTAAAAGCCATCCCTTATACTCCTTCTTCTCGCTGGCTACCACTCTGACTTCTTTATAAACGTAGTCTTCCCATTCTAAGGGGCTTTTCTTCATCCATTCACTCATGGTTACCGGCTGGCTAGATCTAAAACCATTACCAGTTTGAGTTAATCACTATGCATATTCCACACAAACAAATATCTTAACCTCTAATTTCCCTTCTGACGTCTGTAATTTGCCTCCAGTTTCTCTTTTTTCTTTCTTTCTTTCTTTTTATTTTTGAGACAGGGTTTCTCTGTGTACTCCTGGTTAACAAGTTTCTTAATACAAGTAAGTACTAATACACAGAGCTGGTTTAGTAGCTCACATTACACCGACAGTCCTACCTACTAGTAACAGTGAGACAAGTCTGAGACCAACCTGGTTAACACAGTGTGGCTCTCCAGCCTCAAAAGGAACAACAAACAGCCCATTTTTACTACAAGAAACTGGAGAACTCTTGAGGATGTTTTGCTTTTTACTATATCCGGAAAAAGAAAATTTATAATTTAGCCTGAGCTACAGTAATGCCGACGGCCGCAGAAGCAATTCTGAAACTCCTCTAGCATGTCCATTTACCCTGCTCTCCCAATTCCGGATACGGCTTTCAATCTGGCTTTGAACTCTGGCCCATAGATGATACTCAAATCCTCAGCGCTGTTTTCCTTAGATGAAAGGATTTCGCGGTAAACTCCGTATAGGCATAACCAATACGGAGTTGTCGGGTTCCCACCTACTGCCTCTAGACCAGAGTCTCCGCGGGGTTTGCGCCAGCTGCTGATTCCAGACAACCCGAGAAAACGCCGCAGACACGCATCACTACATCCCCACTAGGCTTGCACACCGCCGAACCGCCTCGAGTCGGCCCGCCTGAGCCCAGCATGCTTTGCGCCTGACGTCATTTTCTTCCCCCAGAATCCTCCGCTCTGTAGTCCTTTGCCTCCGTCCTTGCTACGGGGAGGAGTCACCGAAGCTGCAGTTTGGGTGCTAGGAAAATTGAGTTCTCGCTGCCACCGTGAACAGGTCAAGTTTTCTTTATAAGAGGAAATGTGCGTAACATGCTCTCAAAGCAAGTGTGTATGAAAATGCGCTTTTGCCATGGATTCAACACAGAGCCCTCTGGGTAAATCTTAGAGCTCTAGAAGCTGAAGTGAATGGCGCGGATTCTCGTTTGCCTCGTTTGGGGCAGTTAAAAAGCGTGCGCCTTTGGGACACGCTCGCAGCTCGTTTCGAGGGCGGTGCGGAAGCTGGAAAGATCAGCGTTGAATGCTGTCACTCACTGTAAACTTCTTTGGTGGAAAAGGATATAGCCCTTGCTTCTGCTTCAGATTTCTGGGCACGTAGTTAATTGGGCTGTGACATACTGCGGACTTCTTTTTCGACACTATGATATTGAAAAGTGGTGTAAGGATCCTGCTGGGATCCTGCCGATACGGAAAAAAAAAAAACAACCAAGGGTGATTAAAGCAAAAAACATAACAGCTAGAAGACTATCAATCCAAGAAGCAGAAACATTAAAAATGAATCAGCTTTTTATTATTACTGTTTGGAATTCCATATCAAATAATCCTCTCAAAACCTTCACTGATTGAATGACTGTTTATATTAATGTGGTTTTCATGGATTAGGTTAGACTTTGCCAGTTAAAACCCTCTGTAAACCTACAAAGCTAATGTAAATTCCAAGTTATTAGAGTGTGGGAGAAAATGTTTGACCTTTTAAAAACCCAGAATAAAAGAGCTGATCTGTGACAACTGTTCACTTGCATTTTAAGCTTTTTTTTTGTTTTGGTTTTGTTTTTTGTTTTTTTTCTTTTGAGACAGGGTTTCTTTTTAGCTTTGGAGCCTGTTCTGTAACTATAGACCAGGCTGGCCTCAAACTCAGAGATTCACCTGCTTCTGCCTCCCAAGAGCTTGAATTAAAGGCATATGCCACCACCCAGTTTAAACTTCATTTTTTACAGCAAAATAAAAGGTTTGACATAGGTTTTCTTTTGAGAACTATTTTGTTCTTTTGAGACAAGGTCATTCCCCTACCCTTACCAAACTATCAGAAATTTAAGTTGCATTTGAGTCACACAAGGTGCACAGGCCTTTAATCCCAGTTTTTGGGAAGCAGAGGTGGGTGAATCTTTGAGAGTTCAAGACCAATTGGCCTACATACCAGCCCTGTCACCAAAAAAAAAAAAAAAAAAAAAAAAATCAGTTTCAAGTATTATGTAGCAGCCATAGAGTATTGTAGCTTTTTCTGTTTGTTCTCATAGTATCAGCCAATAGAAGTGTCTCTGTTGGGAAGGACCCCCACCCCCACCCCAATTGGTACAGGACATATCCAGACAGCAAATTTTCAACACAAAGAGGTGATTTATTACCCCGGAGTTGGTTTTTTTTTTTTGGTTTGTCAAGACAGGGTTTCTCTGTGTAGCCCTTGTAAACCAGGTTGGCCTCGAATCACAGAGATTCTGTGATTCTGCCTCTGCCTCCCTGGGATTAAAGGTGTGCGCTATCACTGCCTGGCCCAGGTGTCGGGTTTTAAAGGGAACTGGGGGGCTGGGAGAGAATGTGCTAGGGTGAGTTGTTAAGTCCTGATTGGACATATTAGCCAAATAATGAATTTTGATTGCTAGATCCTTTTTTTTCCTTGGTTTTTTTGTTTTCCAAGACAGGGTTTCTCTGTGTAACTGTGAAGCTTGTCCTGGAACTAGTTCTATAAACCAGGAACTCACAGGGATCCGCCTGCCTCTGCCTCCCAAGTGCTGGGATTAAAGGCGTGCTTCACAACCGCCTGGCTTGATTGATTGCTGGATTTTTTTTAACTTTTTTATTTTTCTTGGTTTTTCGAGACAGGGTTTCTCTGTAGCTTTGGAGCCTGTCCTGGAACTAGCTCTTGTAGACCAGGCTGGCCTCGAACTCACAGAGATCCGCCTGCCTCTGTCTCCCAAGCCCTGGGATTAAAGGCGTGTACCACCACCGCCCCGCGATTGCTGGATTTTGATGTTTCATCTCAGGAATGAGTTAGAGCCAAATAAGGAAATGAATTTTGGAAGTCAGCTTTAGGGCTGTAAACTAACGGTTTTAGCAAGGGGGAGAAGGATAAAAGGCAAATCCTGTTGGGTGCCATGTTTGCTATGCTGAGGCCTGGTAGAACTCTTCAGTCTCTCTCTATATGCTTAGTCATCAAGAATACATTGATGAGGGCCTAGGAATGGCTGCATGGATAAAGTATTTGCATAAAAATAAACCCAGCATGGTGGTGTTCATTTGTAATCCCAGGGCTGGGAAAGGGAAACAAGGATCCCTGGGGATCCCTGGACTAATTGTCAAATTCTGGACCAATGAGATCCTGTCTCAAAGGAGGTGGGTGGATTTCTTGAGGATGACATCGGAGATTGCCTCCCCCAACACACGCTCGCGCACGCGTGTGCGCGCACACACACACACAGAGAGAGAGAGAGAGGAGAGAGAGAGAGAGAGGCAGGCAGGCAGAAGCAAAGAGAGAAAAAAATTTAGGAAATTTAGGAAAACAATACATTAGGAGGCTGGAGAGATGGCTCAGTGGTTACAAACATTGGCTGTTCTTCAGAGGACCAGGATTCAATCACAGCACCCACATGGCAGCTCACAATTGTAACTCCCAGGAGCTGACACTCTTTTGGCAACCAGGGACAACAGGCACCTATGTGGTGCTCAGACATACATGCAAGCAAAACACTCCTACATGTAAAATAATTTTTATTTTTAAAGGATACAATGGACTGGGGTGACGTCTATTAGTATTGATGGATACAGTGGACTGGGTGACGGCTCTTAATATTGATGGCTACAATGGATGGGGGTGACGGCTGTTAGTATTGATGGATACAGTGGACTGGGGTGATGCTGTTAGTAAAGTGCTTGCTTGCACCAAAAGCATGAGAACCTGCATTCATATCCCCAGAAGCCAGATGAGGCCCTGTAGTTCGGTGAGATTGCTCAGTGGTTAAAGGAACTTGCCACGCTATCCCTGATGACCTGAGTTTGATCTCTGGGACATTTGCGGAAGGAACGAACTAACTCCTACAAGTTCTGTGGCTTCCAGAGGTACACTCTCGAGAACACACACACACACAAGTGTTTTAGGTTGGGTGTAGGAGTGCATACCTTTAATCCCAGCAGTAGGGAAGCAGAGGCCAGCTTGGTCTGCCTAGTGAGTTCCAGGCCAGCCAAAGCCACATAGTGTGACCCTGTCTCAAAAACCAAGGTAGAGGGTTTATGAGATGGTTCAGTGTGTAAAGTTGTTTTGCAAGCATGAGGCCCTGATTTTGGATCCTCCGCACCCACATACAAGCCTGGCAAGGCAGTGTGCTTCTGTAACTTCAGAGGCTGGGGACCTTGACTGGCAGATTCCAGGCCTGCTAGCCAGCCATTTTAGACAAAGCAGCAAGGTCCTAGTTCTGTGAGTTCTGTCTCAAAAAATAAAGTAGAAGCTGGGTATAATGGCTCATGCCTTAAATCCCAGCACTTGAGAGGCAGAGGCAGGTGGATCTCTGTGAGTTTGAAGCCAGTCTGGTCTACATTATTGAGTTCCAGGATAGCCAGAGCTACATGTGAGACCCTATATCAAATAATAATAATAATAATAATAATAATAATAATAATAATAATAATAATAATAATAAAAGAAGTGATTGAGAAAGACATTTTAATGTCAACCTCTGTATGATATATGTGCCTGCCTGGCCAGCACACATGCATACCTGCATATAGCACACACAAAGGTGGAGAAGGGGTTGAGGAAGATAACATTGACCCCTGGCCTCGACATGTGTGCATCCACACTACACACCCATATACATGTCCTCACATAGAAATACACACACACAATATTGTTATAGGGGCTGGAGAGATGGCTCCACAGTTAAGAGCAGAAGACCAGGTTCAATTCCCAGCATCCACATGACAGCTCACAACTGTCTGTCACTCCAGGTCCTCACACAGATCTGAAACCCTCATAAAGACATACATGTGGGCAGAACACGAATGCACATAAAATAATAAATCTTTTTATTTTATTTTATTTTTGTTTGGTTTGGTTTTCAATGCAGGGTTTCTCTGTGTAACAGCCCTAGCTGTCCTGGAACTTGTGCTGTAGACCAAGCCTCGAACTCTCAGAGAGCCGCCTGCCTCTGCCTTCCAAGTGCTGGGATTAAAGGCCTGTGCCACCACCACCCAGCTAAAATAATAAATCTTAATATATATGTATATATTGCTTTAGCTTGTTGCTATGTTTTCTGCAGGAACTAGAATTATTTTTAGGTGGGGGTCTCATTTAGCCCAGGCTGGCCTTGAACTCATGATCCTCTAGCTTCCATTTCCTAAGTACTGGGATTACAAGCATCCAACACCATGCATTGTTTAAATCTGAGATTTTTTTTCTCTTTGCCTAGTAACCCTCTATCCTTTAGCCCCTTGAGAAGTGGGTATTGTAGGTTTGTATCTTTTTTTAATAATTTATTTTTATTTTATGTACATTGGTGTTTTTCCTACAGATATGTCTGTATGAGGACACTGGACTCCCTAGAACAAGAGTTACAAACAGTTGTGAGCTTCTATGTGGGTGCTGGGACTTCCTCTGGAAGAGCAGTCAGTGCTTTTAACTGCTGAGCCATCTCTCCAACCCATTTATTTCTTTTATATTTTTGGTTGTAAACTGACCCATCCCTCCAGGCCCCGTTTGTTTCTTTTTAATGCATGAATAAATATGGTTGCAGATAGTTATTTATTTTTCACTATGATTAAATATCAATGCAAAGAACAGAACGGTGGTGGCACATGCTTTTAATCCCAGCCAGCACTCAGGAGGCAGAGGCAGGTAGATCTCTGTGAGTTCGAGGCCAGCCTGGTCTATAGATGGAGTTCCAGGACACCCCGGGCTGTTATACAGAGAAACCATCTCGGGGGGGGGGGAAAGGTATGTACTGCTTTTCCAGATGGACTGGAGTTGGGTTCCCAGCACCCACTTTGGGCAGCTCACAACTGCCTGAGCTCCTCTTTCCTGCATCCCTACCCCCATTCATACACTAATTAAAAATAAATCTAAAACCAGGCATTTCTAATTCTGAAATAACTTGACACCTCATTGTGCTCCATTTAATTCTTTGGACACAACACCCATTAAGCATTAAGATAATGTGTTTTTAGCAATCCAAACTTAGGAAACTGAAAAATCCGTATTTATTTTGTGGATGCTAGGCATGAGACTCAGGATCTTGCACGTGATACTAGGGATGAGACTCAGGATCTTGCACATGTTAGGCAAGCACTTTTATAACCAAACAACGTTCCCAGTATCAACTTCATTTTTATTTTGTTTCATTTATCCGGAGTCTCTCTATGTAGCCCAGGCTTGTTGAGAACTTGAATCCTCCTGCCTCAGCCTGTGTGTGCTAGGGCTATATGTCTGGACCACCTTGCCTGGCTCTTTCCCAAGATTTATTTCAAGGGGTAACTATAAGAATGGAGGATGAACTCAGCCCAGTTTACTGGTCTGGAAACTGGGGACTAGTTTTTTAGCCCTAAGGCAAGTAAAACAACACTGAGTTCCAAACCTATAACTACCACTTGCTCACAGATTGGCCTATCAAATGGATTAGTAACGTTGAAAAGCTGGCTGGTCTTAAAGTAGAAATTACAGCTTAGAGTGGATGATGAAAGCATGGGTTCATCAGTCACTAATTGTACCTCCCAAGAGCCTCACCTTTTATTCCCCAAAAAATGTTAACTAATTTTTAATTTTGTCTGTTGTGTGTGGTGTGCCTGTGTTTGCTTCTTCCCATGTGTGTGAACACGTGTGGGAGTGTATGTATGTGCCTATGCATGCGGTGGCCTGGGTTTGCTATTAGCAGGCTTTGTTTGAGGTAGAGTCTCTCAGCTGTACCTAGAGCTCCCAGACACTGGCTCATCTAACTAGCCAGGTGCTTCCTGGGACCCCCACCTCCTCCCACCTCTTACAGGTGAGGCTGCCAACACCCAAAAGAATTTACTTGGGTTCGGGGGAGCCAAACTCTGGCTTTGTGTTTATGTGGCAAATGATTTGCTAAGTCATGTCCCCCGTCCTTTTTTTTTTTCTTTAAACCCAATAGACTATCATCCTCTTGACCTCCTCCACTTATTATATATGGATGTTTATATATGGATAGAGACTTCTTCTCTATTCTCTGGCCAATTATTTTTTAAACAATTTATTTATTTGTTTGTTTGTTTATTTATTATGTATACAATATTCTGTCTGTATCTCTGAAAGCCAGAAGAGGGCCCCAGATTTCATCATAGATTGTTGTGAGCCACCATGTGGTTGCTGGGAATTGAACTCAGGACCTTTGGAAGAGCAGGCAATGCTCTTAACTGCTGAGCCATCTCTCCAGTCCCATCTCTCTGGCCAATTATAAATTCACAATAGAGCTTCATAGTATTCTTCATCTAAGTGTAAAAGATAGTCTTTATCACACAGGGGAAATCGTCTTTGATATAAAAGGCAATGAAAGTGATTGTTTAGCTGGGCAGTGGTGGTGCATGCCTTTAATCCCAGCACTTGGGAGGCAGAGGCAGGCGGATCTCTGTGAGTTCGAGGCCAGCCTGGTCTACAAAAGCTAGTTCCAGGACAGGCTCCAAAGCTACAGAGAAACCCTGTCTCAAAAAACCAAAAAAAAAAAAAAAAAGAAAAGAAAAAAGAAAGGAAAGAAGGGAAGTGATTGTTTATAAGAGAAAACCTTTCAGAGTTTATACTACTCATTGTGCTGTTATTTTGGTGTTTATTTTTCAAGACAGGTTTCTCTGTACAGCCCTGGCTGTCCTGGAACTTACTCTGTAGACCAGGCTGCCCTCGAACTCACAGAAATCCACCTGCCTCTGCTTCTTGAGTGCTGGGATTAAAGGTGTGTACCACCACCACCCGATGTGCTATTATTTTTGAAACAGGCAGATCCTTTGGAAGTTTTGAAACTGTTAGTGGAATACAGTCATGAATATGTTTGCAATGTACAGCATTTGCCTTTTCTTTTTAAGAATGTGCGTCACTCCAGTTTTCAGTCTAAGCATTGCATTTTATGAAGGAGAAAGAGAGAGGGCAAAGAAATGTCATATTCCTTTATATTGACTAATCAGATTCTTAGCAGCTGCCTCTTGGATTTTTGTTTTTCACAAGGGAAATTACTTTTCTACCCACTAATTGCTTGACCGATTGTAGATATTCTACCCATATTAAACAGAAGCACACTGGGTCAAAAATCACTTTTCTAATTTAGCTATTTGTTCCAGGGCAATATGAGCCCTAAACTGTAGCCGGGCTTCCATGGAATAGTCTTTATAGTTCTTTATGTAGTCTAGGTTTTTTGTTGCACTGGCATAATCTCCTTTCAGATAATGGAGCATTCCCAGTTCATAGTAGCTATATGGCACCAAATATCGGTCATATTTTAACATTTTCTCCTTACTAATAACACGAATAAAGTAGTGCTCAGCCTTCAAATGTTTGCCCAGGTGTTTCAGGCAGAGACCTTTCAGCAGATTTAACAAGCTCATGTCATCTATGCCATACTCCTCATTTGGATTTTCATTCAAAAGGTCTTTTCCTTTGTCAATTATTGAAAGCCAACTTGAAATAAGCTCTATTTTCTTGCTCATGACTCGGAAGCCACTCCAGGCATACATGAATTCCAGAAGGGGTTGTGCTGTAAACCAGCCTGTTGTAGTGCCATAGCGTTGACTTTTCTCAGCAATGAACTTTTCTATTGGCACAGAGGAGCCTAAAAATTTGATTCTCAGGCTATCCACGTGTAAGAAGACAGAACTCATGCTCTCGTTGTCTGAGTTCACAGAATTAGGAGGAAGCAAGGCCATTATTATAGCCTTGCTGTATGTGTATACTGCCTTAGACCACCTGCTGTGTTGAGACAGTAGATTGGCATAGCTGTATGCCTGCTTCCAGTTCTGCAGAAAAATATGGCACCACATAAGTTCCCAGTAACAGAGGTGATGAACCTGCTTCCATTCATTCTGAGTAATAATGCACTCTTGTAACTTTAACTGCGCGGTTTCAAAATTTCCATTTAGCATGCTAAAACGTGCACGAAAAAATTTAAGTACAACACAGTTGGGGAATTTCTCCAGATAGATTAGGAAGAGACTCTCTGTAGCAGAAGTGGAAGCCTTTTCGACACCAACAACTACACGCACATAATTGTAATAAAAGAGGAGAGTGAAAACACTTAAGATGTTGTTTATATGAGGTTCAGATGCACTCTCGTGAAGCAGGGCCAGACCGACTTCTCTATCGCCAGAATAGCCGACAATATTAAGAAGCTTAAGTGATCTTGGTGGCACAAGTGAGAACATCAGATTGAACACTCCAAGTCCAAACTTTACTCCTCCATCCAGGTGTCTGTGGGTTTTACTTTGGTTATCTGGCATAAGTTCTAAGACCTGCTGGCAGTCTTTGTATATTTGGTAGCTTGACCCAACGCTGATGCCACTTTTAAGAAAATTCAGCAAACTGTCATCTTGTACAAATGTTATGGCAGACTTCAAGATCAGACACTCAGCATAACAGACTTCTGCATGTAGTTCCTCCTCTTTGATGGACTTTATTCCCTGTCTACTCACGAGGCGAGATAAGGTCATTATCCTGGGTCTTTTTCGGAAATTGTTGCAGGTTTTCAAAGCTTCCTTTGCAGCATTCATTCCAATCTGAATATCCTGTGGCTCGAAAGTCAGGATGGCCTTGACAATCATAAGCATGCTGTAGATCAGGGCGTGATATGGGCTGTTTTTTGACCATGGGTGAATAAGATTGATTGCATCGGAGAATCTGTTATTTAGAAACAAATACAACCCAGTTGTACATTCTTCCAGGGATGATAGGAGATTCATTGTTGTTGCCACAGGGATGATTTCGTGGGCATCCTCAAACTTGTCCTCTGTGTCACTTTCTCTTAGACTGAGCGACCTAGTTACTCTGGCCATCCTATCACTTTCCCCTTCACTTAGCATGCTCTCATCATTGTCCTCATTTCTTAGGAACCGTGACATATTTGCTTCCTCGATTGGAGGCAGGAATATCTGAAGTGAACTTGCAATGATAGTAGCTGCTGCACTCCTGACCAGGGGCTCTTCTTCCACACAAAGCTCAGTCTCAAGTTGCTGTTAAAATGGAGGCAAATGCAAGACTAGCTGTGAGATGCAGCATTAGGGCATTCTCTATGATCTAAGTCAGACAAGGAGAGGATCACTTTATGTACCCAGAAGATGCATTTCTGAAAAGTTCATCCAGAATCTACTAAAGAAAACTAACCACTAAAAAGTAAACAGCTGGGCAGAAGTGCACACGCCATTAATCCCAGCCCTTGGGAGGCAGAGGCAGGCAGATCTATGAGTTTAAGGTCAGCCTGGTCTACAGAGCTAGTTCCAGAATAGCCAGGGTTACACAGAGAAACCCTGTCTCTAAAAACTAAAAACCAAAACCAAACAAGAATAAAGTAAACCCTTGGTAGGCAGCAGAATTCTTCTGTTCCCAGTTAGCCACTGTACAAATTCCATAAACTCATGCTTCTGTGTATTCTACTGTGATGGCTGCAAAATCTCTCAATAGGAGTCAAGACTCTGGTTAGAAAGGATACCTATATATTTCTCTCGTTCAGATTAAGGAAGTTGTGTATTGTCTAGTCCAAAGGACAAAGATTATAGGGATAAAAAATCCCCCACACTATTTTTAGTACTGTGTGCATATAGTCACTGGCACTAGGTTTTTTGTTTGTTTGTTTGTGAGGGGTGTTGAGACAGGGTCTCTCTACTTAGCCCTGTCAGTCCTAGAACCCATTAGACCAGGCTGGCCTGAACTCACAGAAATGCACCTATCTCTGCCTCCCAAGCGCTGATTAAAGAAACAGCCCCCTTGGGGCTAGAGAGATGGCTCAGAGGTTAAAAGTACTGTGTGCTCCTCCTAAGGTCCTGAGTTCAATTCCCAACAACCACATGGTGGCTCACAACCATCTGCAATGAGATCTGGTGTCTTCTTCTGGCCTGCAGGCATACATGCTAACAGAACATTGCACGCATAATAAAGAAAGGAAGGATGGGAAGGAGGAAGGAAGGAAGGAAGGAAGGAAGGAAGGAAGGAAGGAAGGAAGGAAGGAAGGAAGAAAAGAAAAAAAAAAAGAAATGGGACCCCATGCCCGGCAAAGAAATGCAGCTTTTAGCAAGGAGGGAAAAAAGGAAAAATGTTGAGGAGTGCCATCTCAGAGGTTTTATTTTGGAGAAATGCTTGTTTTTATAACTTATGTATCAAGGAATAGCAGATATAATCAATAACCTTTGAAAAGCAAAGTTAACCACATGCAACCCTGGAAGATCTGCTGTTCATGGGAAAGCCATCCAGTGCATTGAGAAAGAACATCTTGGGGTGGCCACAGCAGTAGGTGGTGCTGAAAAGGTAGCGCAGTGGTAGAGTTCTTGCCTAACACGCACGAGGCCCCACGATACCCAATGCTTGCAAAAGCAAAAGATGGAACTAAGGATAGTGGCTCCACTGAGGTTACCCAGAGGCACTGAGGTGACAGCCAGATTCAGCCTAAGGACAAAGTTGCCTTCGCCCTGGCCTTAACAAAACTTTCAAATGATATGCCGTAGAATCTTATTCTCCACAGTTCAAATTTTGCTTGTTCTGAAACCCTACCCATTCTATTAGCATAACCCTCATAACATTGTTTGGAGACCCATACTTCTCTCACTGTGTTGCTATAATTATTCATATATCTTCTTTTATATCCAACCTCAGAACTTCAAGGCATGATTTGTTTTATTCAGTTTTTTTTTATCTCTGTGCTACTCCCACAAAGTAGGCATTATTTTTTGTTTGTTAATGTGAATGAAGATGTCCACACTAGCCCCAAATTATGTAGTAAAGGGTAACCTTGAATTCCTGACCTTCCTGCCTCTTTCTCCCAAATTCTGGGATTATAGGCCCACTCTTTTTTTTTTTTTTTTTTTTGAGACAGGATTTCACTATCATTATGCAGCCCTGGATGATCTTGAATTTTCAGGCTGCCCCTAAACTCATAGAAATCTGCTTGCCTCTGCCTCCTGAATGCTGAGATTTTCCTTAGATTTTTTTAAGCTAAAATTCGTTTAAAATTTAAAAATACATTTATTTATTCTCTCTCTCTCTCCCTCCTTCCCTCCCTCCCTCTCTCTAGCTCCCTCTCTGTATGTGTATGTGGTATGTGAACATGCAGTGATTCTTCTGTATTTACCTACCATATGCTGGGATATAGACACGTGCTGCCACACTTGGCTATTTATTAATTTATGGTGGAATTCAATCATTTCTAGGGACTACATCAGTATCAAAGGAAAGTCAATGGTGCTAAGCAGTGTTTCTCTAAGTACAGTCAACAACCAGTTACAAATGAAGGTTCCAAAGGGGACTTTTTTTTTTTTTTGGTTTTTCAAGACAGGGTTTCCCTGCGTAGCAGTCCTAGCTGTCCTGGAACTAGCTCTTGTAGAGCAGGCTGGCCTTGAACTCACAGGGATCCACCTACTTCTGCCTCCTGAGTGCTGGGATTAAAGGTACTCACCAGCCACTACTGCCTGGCCCAAAAGGTGACTCTTGTGTCTGATGATCAGTATCTCTCATGGGGAAACCATGAAATTACATTGTCCACAGCGTCCTAATCAATTCTGTAACCATTAAGTTACTATGTAAAATAGTTTTAAGGCGTTTCACTTGAAAAGGCTCCAAGAATTATCCTATTTTATTTTTTGGTTTTTCGAGACAGGGTTCTCTGTGCGCCATCACCGCCCGGTATGAGCGGCCCCATTTTAAACGACACACACTCACTCTTGGACTATCCCTAGCTACATGGTTCTCTTTTTCAAAAATGGTGCAAAATAAATTATTGAATCCTAAATCTAAAATAGCTTGAGCTGGGCAATGGTGATGACACCTTTAATCCCAGCACTCGGGAGGCAGAAACAATTGGATCTCTGTGAATTCGAGGCCAGTCTGGTCTTCAGAGTGAGTTCCAGGACAGGCTCCAAAGCTACAGAGAAACCCTGGCTTTAAAAACAAAAAACCCAAACAAACAAAAGAGTGAAATTAATGAGGCTTTATAGAATTGCTATTCCTTCGACGAGTATAAAAATCTATATAATTATTGTTTAATGCTTTTCAGAAGAGAAGCAGATAAAAACAAAAACCAGGGACTGGGTATGTCATTCAGGTTAGAAGAGTGTTTCTCAATTAATAAATGGGACCTCCTGAAACTGAAAAGCTTCTGTAAAGCAAAGGACATGGTCAATAAGACAAAACGACAGCCTACAGAATGGGAAAAGATCTTCACTAACCCCACATCAGACAAAGATCTGATCTCCAAAATATACAAAGAACTCAAGAAATTGAACACCAAAAGATCACATAATCCAATAAAAAAAATGGAGTACAGACATAAACAGAAAAATCTCAACAGAGGAATCTAAAATGGCTGAAAGACACTTAAGGAAATGTTCAATATCCTTAGTCATCAGAGAAATGCAAATCAAAACAATCCCAGCACTTGGGAGGCAGAGGTAGGTGGATCTCTGAGTTTGAGGCCAACCTGGTCTACAAGAGCTAGTTCCAGGACAGGCTCCAAAGCTACAGAGAAACCCTGTCTTGAAAAACAAACAAACAAACAAACAAACAAAAAAGGAAAGTGTGGTACATTTACACAATGGAGTACTACACAGCAGAAAAAATAATGACATCTTGAAATTTGCAGGCAAATGGATGGAGCTAGAAAACATCATTTTGAGTGAGGTAACCCAGATACAGAAAGACAAATATATGTACTCACTCATAAATGATTTTTAAACATAAGGCAAAGAAAACCAGCCTACAAATCACAATCCCAGAGAACCTAGACAACAATGAGGACCCTAAGATAGACATACATGGATCTAATATACATAGGAAGTAGAAAAAGACAAGATCTCCTGAGTGAATTTGGAGCATGGGGACCTTGGGAGAGGGTTGGAGGGGAGGGGAGAGGCAGGGAGGGGAGCAGAGAGAAATGTAGAGCTCAATAAAAATAAACTTTAAAAAAAAAGAAGAGTGTTTCTCTAGCATGCATACAGGCTCTGGGTTCCATATATAGGGAATCTGAGGCCAGCCTGGCCTGCAGGAGACACTGTGGCAAGCAAGCAAGCACAAGTTAAGACTGAGGTGGAACAAATAAAATATACTGTATAGAGTTTCTATTTTCTCACCATTTTGTTGCAACATGCTGATGTGAAATATTTGAAAATCAACATATCAACATATATATAAATTAGTAGCACTTAAGAGTCTTATGCTTGCCGGGCGGTGGTGGCACACACCTTTAATCCCAGCACTCGGGAGGCAGAGGCAGGTGGATCTCTGTGAGTTCAAGACCAGCCTGGTCTACAAGAGCTAGTTCTAGGACAGGCTCCAAAGTCACAGAGAAACCCTGTCTCGAAAAACCAAAAAAAAAAAAAAAAAAAAAGAGTCTTATGCTTTAGCCGGACCCTAGTGGTACATTCTTTTAATTTCAGCACTTGGGAGGCAGAGGCAGGTGGATCTCTGAGTTTGAGGCCAGCCTGGTCTACAGAACAAGTTCCAGGACAGCCAGGGCTGTTACACAGTGAAACCCTGTCTCAAAAAAAAAAAAAAATTCTCAGGCTTTTTGACCAAGTAGGTCTCTTTTATCTGTATTCTGCACCTGCATCTATACATACCAAATGAAGACGAAAAAGATAAAAATATACATACCTAAAAATTTCCTTTTATGTGCAATATTTCCAACTCTTGAGTATTCCAAGTATTTATGATGCAAAGTCTGTATTTTTTGGTGGTTGATAAAAAGAAAACTGTTTTCAGAGTTGGCTTCTGTCAAACACATTGTGTAAAATTAGAGGCAGATTTAAGCAATATAGAGATAAGAATGTCACAAATTTATATATATTGAGAGCCTGAGCGCTAAGGGTTTTTTGTTTGTTTTTTGGTTTTTCGAGACAGGGTTTTCCTGTAACAGTCCTAGAACTAGCTCTTGTAGACCAGGCTGGCCTCAAACTCACAGGGGTTCACCTACCTCTGCCTCCCGAATGCTGGGATTAAAGGCGTGCGCCACCACCTCCTGGCTGAGCTCTACGGTTTTAAGTAAAAGTTCAAAGGCAATTCCAAAAAAAAAAAAAATAGTTTTGCCACAATTTTAACATTACCAGAACCCCTACCCCCCAGCTCTAACCCTTTGTTCAGGATGCAGAACAAACTTGGCGACAAATTAGTGACTGACTTGGTTAAGGGACTGCCAGTCGGCGCAAACAGGAGTCCCTGGGGGAAGTCACCCCTTTTGAGGCCTGGGACACCATAAAGATCATTAGCAGAATGGCGGGGTAAGGAGCGTTTTCACTCTGGTCAGTCTAATTACCTCTGAAGAGCCTCAAAGATCACCGAGCAGAAGACTAAGCTAGGTAACCCAAACCGAAGGTGGCGACAGCGACATCAGCGTTTAAACATTACAGACTTCCACAGAACGGTCTAATGCACCTGTACCACGGTCACTAACGCTGTCAGTTCCTAGGTTAAAATGAAGAGGTAGAAGGGTTGGGAGGAGGTAAGGAGGGCAGGTAGGATTAAGGAAAGGGGAAGGGGAGGGGAGGGAGGAGGATGCCGCCCCGAAGGCCGCGGGTTTATGGGCAAGACTTGACGTTCCCATGGAAACGTATCCCTCCGCCCGCGACTCGAGTCGGCCTCTGATTCCCCTCCGCCCCGCCTCTAGGCTGTTTCCACCCAGCTCCTTTGTGCCGCGCAGAACGTTGACAGGGCGCATGCGCCGGAGGAAGAAAAAAAAATCCCCGCCCGCCGCGTATATAAGCGCGAATCCGGCCTCTTCCTTGTAGCGCCGCCGGGAGTGTCGACGAGGGAGGCCGTGCAGCCGCGTCCGTGCTCCTCGAGCTGCGGGCACTGCGAGCAAGAGCCGAGTACGCGGACCGGCCATCATGTCACGCTACGGGCGGTATGGAGGAGGTGAGCGGCTGGGGCCCAGGGGAGGACGCTGCTGGTCGCGGCCCAAGCGGAGCGAGGCCGTGGGGTCGGCAAGGCAGTTGGAGACGGTTATTCCGCGTGCGTAATGGCGGCTCGGGCGCACGCCGTCCGAAGCCGGAGGCCGCGGGGGCGGGGTGTGGGAGGGCGAGCGGGGCCGGAGGGCCCGTGTGCGGCGTGGGGCTCGGGCGCCGGGGCGTTTCGGTCTCCGGGCCGGGCCGAAAGCCGGTGGGACGGGCGCCGCTGCGATGTCGCCCTTCTCCGCACTGCCGCCCGCCCCCGCTCCCCCACCCCCCGCCCTCGGCGTCCGCGGCTGCCATTTTGAGCACATTGACGACCGTGGTGGCGCATTTCCTCAGCGCTTTCCCGCCACTGGAGCGGGGAGATCCGGGGCTGGATTGGAGACGGGGCGAAAGCGGCAGCTGCGAGCTGCGCGTCGCCCCAGCAACTGGTTGAATTGAGGAAGGAGCGTGAGGAGAAAGAGCTATCGTTGCGACCAGCGGCGGCTTTTTTTGTTGTTTCTTCTCTTTTTTTTTGTAGTCGTTTAGAGCGTGGCTGCTTCGGCCTCAGGGGCGGGGATTTGGGTGAGCCTGCGCCTGCTGTGGAAGATGGGAGCCGGTGCGGCCCTGCCCCCGGTAGACCTCGGGCCGGGCCGCGGGAGCCCGCGCGCTCTAGCTCGCCCGGGGCTGCCGGGACCGAGGAGGGGCGGGGCCCAACCACCCCACGCCTTACAGCCACTACGCTGTAGTTTTTCCAAGGTTTCCAAGTTTTTCCAAGGTTTCCAATCTATAAGAACGCCAGAATTTATTTCACGGGGTTAAGGCTACAGTGTAGGCATTGGTGGAGAGCCCCCTAAAAAGGAGTGAGGGGCATGGTGGCTGCACTTGAGCGATGTATTGATAAATATTTGGAGTGTGGCTCTGTTGTAGATCACTGACTGGCTCGGTCTCCTTGAGCACCCCAAAACAAAACATGCCTTTGTGCAGCTTAAGGATAGTCTGTTGTAAAGGAATGAATTCCAGCTTAAGATACACTTGGAATAACATTTGTTCTATTTGCGTTTTTAAACAGAAACCAAGGTGTATGTTGGTAACCTGGGAACTGGTGCTGGTAAAGGCGAGTTAGAAAGGGCATTCAGTTACTACGGGCCCTTAAGAACTGTATGGATTGCCAGAAATCCTCCAGGATTTGCCTTTGTGGAATTTGAAGATCCTAGAGATGCAGAAGATGCAGTCCGAGGATTGGATGGGAAGTAAGTGTGTTGTTAGAACATTTTCTTTAAAATATTCCTGTGGGCTAGATCGTAAGTAATCTTGGTGCTAATAGTAGATTTCTCTGGTCTAGAGACCTGCACCTGCGGTGAGGGGTTTGGGGGCTTGTATTTTGATAGTGTCTCCCAGCCTATGCTGGTCCGGAACATGGCATCCTCCTGCATCAGCCACTCTAGTGCTGCCGTTACAGGCACCTGATACTTTTTTAAAAGATTTGTTTATTTAATATGCACTTGTGTTTGGCCTATATATGCTCTGTATGAGGATGTTGGATCCTGGAACCGGGAACTACAGACAGGTGTGGGCTGCCATTTGGGTGCTGGGAATTGAACCTCGTCCTTTGAAAGAGCAGCTAGTGCTCTTAACTGCTGAGCCATCTCTCCAACCCCTGATAATTTTAAGATTAAAGATGAAAAGTGGAATTGGAAGAACTTTGTAATGTAAACAGAGAGTTTGTAGGGAGAATGAGTAGTTCATTGATAGAGTTCTTTTAAACTTATAAGTCGTCTGAATATTTTAACTTTAGTGCTTTCTTATTGTTTTGTAGGGTGATTTGTGGTTCTCGAGTGAGGGTTGAATTATCAACAGGCATGCCTCGGAGATCTCGTTTTGATAGGCCACCTGCAAGACGTCCCTTTGATCCTAATGATAGATGCTATGAGTGTGGTGAAAAGGGACATTATGCTTATGACTGTCATCGCTATAGCCGTCGAAGAAGAAGCAGGTATTTAATTAATAAAGGAATGGTTGGTATTCTAGTTAATCGAAGTAATTCTTTTATTAGCAAGGCAGAAACTAGTATTTTTCTATAAACTTGAATGTTAATTGTACAGGTGTATTTTACAGTTTTTGTTTAATTAAAATGTTAATATATTAATAATCAACCTGGTCAAAACCTTTCAGGTTTCTTCGTTTGAGTCAGTCGCCTTGATTCAGAATGTCACGAGCCTTATGATATCATGCTGAGGCGCCTTGCAAATCCGACAATTAAGATCCTCCTAGACCTTGAGGTGATCAGCATAAGAGGCCAGATCCCCTCGAGCCATCTACACCTAGCTTCACCTTATTCTTTAAAGGGCAGAAAATTTGAGTCGGTGATCGCCGTAACAGTAAATTTGGCTTACAATTGGGGCCCCCCTCCGCTTTAGAAAGAGGAACACCAGATTGACCACATTCCCAACTAGAAAAATCTTCTTGCGTCAATCAAGCCTCACCTGGCTCTTTTGGCTGTCAGTTTGATCGTCGTTAGATTGAAGAAAACATCTAGATGCAGCGATCGGCTATAGATACTTCTAGATCGTCTAGATCTTCTAGACCTACTACTAGACCATGGGCCAAAGAGGGTCGACCTGCAAACTTGCAAGGTTTATTTTAAATACACATTATGGTGTTTTATATTTTGTAATTCTAAGTTGTAATTCAGCTTTTAACAAATCTTTTTTTAGGTAGTAAAAAAAAAAAAAACTTATAGGCCCAGAGTTTTTCCAAATGAGATACTAAATTTTAAATAGTTTGAGATTTGATTTCAGCAGAGGTACACAAACACTAAAACTGAGTTATCGTCTAATATTTTATATTTTTCTAACTTGAAAAATAGGTCACGGTCTAGATCACATTCCCGCTCCAGGGGAAGGCGATACTCTCGCTCACGCAGCAGGAGTCGGGGAAGGAGGTGAGAAATCTTGAAAAATTGAAGGGTTTTGGGTTTTTGAGAGACAGGGTTTCTCTGTAAGAGCTCTGGCTATCCTGGAACTCTGTAGACCAGGCTGGCTTAGAACTCTGTTTGCCTCCTGAGTGCTGGGATTAAATAAATTTAGGTTTTAACAAGTAGGGGGAGAAAAGAGATAACTTAGAACTTCTTTTAATTTTTAGGTCAAGATCAGCATCTCCTCGAAGATCAAGGTCTGTGTCTCTTCGTAGATCAAGATCAGCTTCACTCAGAAGATCTAGGTCTGGTTCTATAAAAGGATCGAGGTATTTCCAGTATGTAACACATTTTTCCTGCTTACTTGTAGATGGATTGTCACATCTTAGTGACACAGTGAAGTATCTTAATTGAGATGCTTCAGAATATTTGAGGTGTAAAGGTTTTTATTAAGTGTAGTGATATACACCTGTAGTCCTAGAGCTTAGACTGAGACCAGGAAGGTTACTTGGGCCTGGGAATTTGAGGACAGAAGGAGAGCATAGTGAGGTTTACAACCCACCTCAGAACAGTGGATAATCTGGGTGGGCATGATGCTAGTTGGCTGAAGAAAATGGGTACAGAGCTTGCCAGCAGGCCTGTTAACATGGCTTTGATCCTAGAACTCACATAAAGGGAGGAGAGAACCAATTCCCACAAGTTGCTCTCTGAGTTCTAGAAGGTTATGGCATTCACCTACTCAAAACATACACTCTCAGTAAATGAAATGTAAGATTTAAAATAGTTTAGGAATGAGTGCATTTGAGACCCTGGAAGGTAGACAGGATCCGTCTGCCTCTTGAGTGCTGGGATTAAAGGTGTAGGCCGCCATACCAGCTGAATAGGGGAAAACCTTAACATTTCGATGCATATTTCATAAAAATTTTGCATTACAGATGAAGCAGTTGTATATAAAAGCCACTGGCCTTTACTGCTGTTCAATACACAAAACCTTTAGATGCGGTAATTCTTGAGTTAACAATTTGAGAAAATTATTGTGCCATTTCTAGATCAATTTATAATATTCCAAGGTTTTAAAAGATATATAGTCAACCTAAATTGGTTTGACAAATTAAGGTCCTTCAACCATGATAACAAGAATAAAAAGTCAAATCATAGCAATTTTCTCAGATGGAACCCCCTGTTAACTTGGTTATTAGTGTTTGAAAATGGGACTATTGCGCCTGTGCCAGAACCAATTGTGTATGACAGTGGGAATTTGAAATAGTGGGTTTCTTTGTATTTGAAAATTCCCTGTTTGACCATTTGTACTACATTGGATGAATGTATGTAAGTCAAGAGTCATGCAGCCAATTGTCTTAGCTCTTCTGTCCTGTCTCTTCTATCTGGAAGGGTGCTCAGTTAAAAGGGAATTCTTGTGTGATTGTGTCCCTTTTCTTTTTATTAAGATCCCGTTCAAGGTCGAGATCAAGGTCCAGGTCTATTTCACGGCCAAGAAGCAGGTAGGATATAAAAAAATCTGATTTTTAGTGCTCTTAATTATATAGCACCAATATCCAAAGAGTTCAAAGTCTTGTAAATTATTGAAACTTGGGTGTTACCCCAAAACTTGAATGTTAGGTAGAAATAACTACCTTATTGGTAGCCCAAATGAGAACTTTATTTATACATGGCCTATTACTTGGCTGAATTCATGGAGAAGTTAATGTTATGTGACTTAACATTACTTTGGGAGATTTAAGAGGCCTTAAAAGTTATAGATGCATAGAGAAACATTCTGAGAAATGTACTTTATACAGAATGTAAAAGATGAACTGTAATAATGCTGCAGTTCAATTTTATGTAAATACAGGCCTTTTTAAGGAAATGTGATAGGCAATGACATTTTAATTGTAAGATAGTTTTGGGGTTTGTTTTGTAGTAGGGCTGTAAGGAAGAGATTCGTTAGTGCCTTTTCTTACTAGAATTTTTCGTATTTTGACAGCCGATCAAAATCCAGATCTCCGTCACCTAAAAGAAGGTAAGCAAAATAAAATGATTTGTTGCCAAATCTTGTCAAAGTTATGGCCTCTTGGGAGAACTTAACTTCCTACTTAGTGGTCTTTGAACTCTTTGGAGAATTGGTGCTGTATAGATTGGGTTTTAACATTTTTAAATGACTTTTTATTCCGTATTATAACTTTAGTTGAAAATAACCATAAGTTGGAGAAATTTGAGGTGTTTTTAGTCTTTTGTCCAAGTTGTCGGAATGTTATATTTAAGAAACATGTTTTTTTTCCTCCTGTGTGTAGAATAGCTAAAAAGGAAATGTCCACATAAAAGCATAAATCTTAAATAGTTGCTCTCCATTCCTGTCCAATAACCCTTAATGACCCACCCCTAAAACTTCAAATAGTTGTCTTATTGTTTAATGTAACCTTACAATTTTGACTGATTGGGACTGGAGAGATGGCCCAGTGGTTAAGAGCACCTGCAGTTCTTTCCAGAAGACGTAGTACAATTCCTAACACCCATATTGGAAGTCTGATACCTCTGGCCTTTCCAGGCATTTGTATTCAGTGCACACAACCCACACAGGTAATTAAGAATCTTTAAGAATTAATACCAGGGGCTGGAGAGATGGCTCAGAGGTTAAGAGCACCTCCTGTTCTTCTTATCCAGAGGTCTTCAGTTCAATTCCCAGTAACTACACAGTGGCTCACAGCCATCTGTAATGAGATCTGGTGCCCTCTTCTGGCATGCAGAAGAACATCATACATAATTAATAAATATTAAATAATAAAAAAGCTAAAAAAGAGTTAATGCCAGGTGAGGTAAAAGAGGGATATATAAATTTATGTTAGGCCTTTGGCCATAGGAATTTGATCCCTATAAATAAAATTTATTGAAATACTGAATTATTACTCTGACTTACTTGTACACAAGAAGAGGAAGCTTCATTACACTAATTGGTTCCATACTTAATGTTTTTCTTTTTAGTCGTTCCCCATCAGGAAGTCCACGAAGAAGTGCAAGTCCTGAAAGAATGGACTGAAGTTCTCAAGTTCACCCTTTAGGGAAAAGTTATTTTGTTTACATTATTATAAGGGATTTGTTATGTCTGTAAAATGTAACCTAGGAAGGATCATCAACCATCTAATCAAAATGGATCTGGGTTATTACTCTGTAAAATTCATAGCAGTTAAATAATTGTTTTTGTTGAATGTATTAACATCTTTTGGTCTGAAGATGTGGGTTTTTATTTGGCACATTTAAATAAAATGTTTCTAACTAGA
>PVIU01018035.1:0-40112 GCA_004026605.1 Ondatra zibethicus
ATGGGGACTGACTGAGAAGCCAATGATAATGGCACTGGGATTTGATTCTACTGCATGTACTGGCTTTTTGGGATCCTAGTCAGTTTGGATTCACACCTTCCTAGGCCTGGATGGAGGAGAGAGGGCCTTGGGCTTCCCACAGGGCAGGGTAACCTGCCCTCTCTTAGGACTGGAGGGGAAAAGGGGAGGGGGAGTGGGGGAGCGGGAGGGAAATGGGAGGAGCGGAGGAGGTGGAAATTTTGAATGGTACTATTTATAATGCAATAATAAAAAAATTAAATGTGAAAAGAAAAGAGGTGAGTGAACAGTCACATGGCAGGAAATCCCACTCTCTAGGATCTCCACAAAGGGATAAAAGACTGGGCCCCTCCCTGCAACTCCCTTGGCTTGTCTAGCAGGCAAGCAAGAGGGTTTCCTCTAGGTAGGCTTCCACATTACCCAAACCCATCTGCCCAACCCTCCAAGCTACTAGCCCTAATCCATCCCCAAACTTATCTATCCTCCTACAACCTCAGAGGAACTCTGAAACAAAGCTTGCCCCAATACTGAGGGAGTAATACAATACTCAGAATTGTAAGAGCTTGCTACAATACTGAAGAGACCAAGAGCTTGCTTCAAAACTGAAGGAACAAAGAGAGGACCAAGAGAGTAAACCAGAAGAGAATACCAAGACAGCAGTCTTAGAGAAACCTCAGATGCTTCTTGAGACAAAGACATTGAGAATACATAGCAGACCAAGAAAAATTCCCAAACACTCAGACAGCCACTCAAGAATTGGACCAAAACACAAAGACACTGCCAACCTCACTTGACAGAAGAGATGGGTAGGCAGCAATACAAAAATTCATTCAGCAACCTAAAAAGCAATATGGTGACACCAGAAACCAGTGATCAAACAACAGGATGACTTGATCATCCTAACCTAAAAGAAGCAGAGGAAAATGACTATAAATGTAACTTTATAAAGATGATGGAGACTTTTAAAGAGTAAATGAAAAACTCCCTTAAAGAAATGGAGGAAAAGACAAAAAATGTAAGAAATTAATAAATCCCTCAAAGAAACACAAGAAAACCAAGAAAAAAACAATCAAAATGTGAAGCAAACAGTTCAAGACATTAACTGACAGAATTTTGGATATGGAAAATCTGGATAAATGAGCAGGACCTATAGAGAAAGTATGACCAACAGAATACAAGAAATAATAGGAAGACTCTCTCATACTGAAGATACTGTAGAGGAAATAGACTCGTTGATCAAAGAAAATCTTAAATCCAACAAATTCTTAACACAAAACATCCAGGAAATCTAGGACACCATGATAATACCAAACCTAAGAATAATAGGGGTAGAAAGAGAAGAATTCCAGCTCAAAGGCACAGAAATTATAGTCAAAAAAATCATAGAAGAAAACTTTGCTAACCCAAAGAAGAATATCCCTATGAAGGCACAAGAAGCTTTCAGAACACCAAATAGACTGGATCAAAAAAAGTCCCCTCGCCATATTATTATCAAAACACGAGACATTCAGAATAAAGAAAGAATATTAAGAGCTGCAAAAAAGGTAAAGTAACATATAAAGTATACCAATCAGAATCATACCCGACTTCTCAATGGAAACCATAAAAGCCAGAAGGTCCTGGAGAGATGTACTGCAGACACTAAGAGACCATGGATGCAAGCCCAGATTACTATACCCAGCAAAGTTTTCAATACTATTGATAGATAAAACAAGAAATTCCGTGACAAAACCAGATGTATCCACAAACTCAGCCCTAAAGAAAGTACTAGAAAGAAAACCCCAACCCAAGGAAGCTAACTGCACCCACAAAAACACAGGCAAAAGATAATCCTCACCAGCAAAACCTAAAGAAGGGGAACACACAAACAATACTACCAAAAATAACAGGAATTAACAACCACTGGTCATTCATATCTCTTAATATCAATGGACTCAATTTGCCTATAAAAAGACACAGGCTAAGAGAATGGATACAAAAACAGGATCTAGCCTTCTGCTGTACATAAGAAACACACCTTAACCTCAAATTCAGACACTACCTCAGAGTAAAGGGTTGGGGAAAGGTTTTCCAATCAAATGGACCTAAGAAACAAGAGGGTGTAGCTATCTTAATATCGACCAAAATAAACATGGAAGATAAATAAAAGTTTCCAAATGGAAATAGGATGCACATTCTGGAAGACTTCTATAAATGATCGAAGAGTGTGTAAAAATGGCATTGTGATTGTGGGTTTGATAGACATGGGTGCTGACGTGAGTATTATTATCCCAGAATCTTGGCAACCAAATTTGCCTCTTCAAGAGGCAGATGTTCAATTCCTAGGAATTGGAACCCTATCTCAAGTGAAATAAAGCACTAGATGGTTTGACTGCATAGGGCCAGAAGGACAGAAAGGAAAGTTGAGGCCATATGTGGTTAATATTACAGTGAATGTATGGGGTCATTCATAATGTATGCAGCAATGGAATACACAGATTAACATTTCTGCATTTCCAGAAACTCATAATTCTGGGAAGGATATTGTAGGTACTATACAAAAATATCACAAGCCATTCAGGCTGTACAAAAACACAAAACAACTAGCAAACCTTTAGAGGTACCAACAGCCCTACCAATAAAATGGCTAACTGAGAAACCAACATGGGTTAAACAGTAGCCATTAAAAGACAAACTGCAGGATTTAGAACAGCTGGTACAGGAGCAACTAGATGCTCACCACACTGAAGAATCAACCAGCCCTTGGAATTCTCCTGTATTTGTTTTTAAAAAGAAATCTGGAAAATTCCCAAGAGATGCCCAATCATACTACAAAAGCATTTGTGCAACTATGTTCATAGCAGCATTATTTGTAATAGCCAGAACCTGGAAACAACCTAGGTGCCCCTCAATTGAAGAATGGATCAAGAAAGTGTGGAATATATACACATTAGAGTACTGCTCAGTGGTAAAAAAACAATGACATCTTGAATTTTGCATGCAAATGAATGGAAATAGAAAACGCTATCCTTAGTGAGGTAACCCAAACCCAAAAAGACGATTATGGTATGTATTCACTCATTAGTGGACCCTAGCCATTAACAAAGAACATTAAGCTTATAGCTCACAAGCCCAGAGAAGCCAATTAGCAAGGTGAACCCAACGAAAATCATGTATAGATCCTCTTGGAAATTGGAAACAAACAAGATAGCCAGGCAAAAGTTGGGAATACGGGGGTGGCAATAGAGGTGGGAGTAGGGGGTGGGGGAAGGAGAAGGGAGAAGGGAAGGACTGGGGAGAGATTGGGGGAGTGGGAGGGTGGAGATGGAGGAAAGGTGGATATTGGAAAAGGGAATAAGATATCTACATTAGTGGAGTCATTTTAGGACTGGCAAGATACTTGGCTCTAGAGGAGATCCCAGGTGTCCACAGGGATGTCCCCAGCTAGGTCCTTGGGCAGCAGAGGAGAGGGTGCCAGAACTATCATTGTCCCATAGTCACACTGATGAATATCTTGATCACCTCCATAGAAATTTCGTCCGATGGATGGAGATAGAGACAGAGACCCATATTCACACCAGAGCAATGGATTGAGCTCCCAAGGTCCAGTTGAAGAGCAGAAGGTGGGAGAAGATGAGCAAGGAAGTTAGGACCATGAGGGGCTGGCCCACCCACTGAGACAGTGTGCCTGATCTAATGGGAGCTCACCAAATCCAGCTGGACCAGGACTGAAGGAGCATGTGATCAAACTGGACTCTCTAAATGTGGCTGCCAATGAGGGCAGACTGAGAAGCCATCAACAATGACACTAGGACCTATCTCTTCTGCATGTATTATCTTTTTTAGATCCTAGTCTATTTGGATGCATACCTTCCTAGGCCAAGATGGAGGGTGGAGGGCCTTGGACTTCCCACAGGGCAGGGCACCATACCCTCTTTTAAGGAGGCAGTGGGAGGGAGGAGGGGGGAGCAAGAGAGGACTGGGAGAAGGGGAGGAAATGTAAATTCTTTTTTTTTTTTGTTTGAATGGAAAAAAATAAAAGAATATGGGAAAAAAATAAAAGAATATGGAAAAAAGAAATCTGGAAAATGGAGAATGGAGACAGATCTAAGAGCTGTCAATAAGGTAAATCAACCTATGGGCCCTCAACAATCTGGAATTCTTCTGCCTTCTATATTACCAAAGGATGGCCTCTTATAGTTATTGATTTGAAAGATTATTTCTTCACTATACTGTTAAAAGAAAAGGACAGAGAAAAATTTGTCTTCACAGTGCCTACTTATAATAATAAATCTCAACCTAATGGGAGATGCCAGTGGACCATCCTTCCACAGAAAATGCTCAGTTATCCCACCCTATGCCAATACTTTGTAAATCAGCCATTGGAAATAATATGCATTCCTAAGTCAATAATTTACTATTACATGGACATTTTGCTTATTCAAACATAGATACTTTAGAAAGAATGTTTGAAGAAGAAAATAAAGTTTTTCCATAATGGGGATTACAAATTGCTGCTGAAAAAATACAGAGAGGAGATTTTGTCAGTTATCTAGGTTACAAAATAGGTTCTCAAAAAATTAGAACAAAAAAAGGAACAAGTTAGGAGAGACTGACTGTGGACTCTCAATGTCTTTCAAAGAATGTTAGGAGATAATGGAAAAAAGAAAGTATCTTTATCAAATGGTGCTAATATAACTGGAAGTCAACATGTAGAAGAATGGAAATAGACCCATATCTATCCCCATGCACAAAACTCAAGTCCAAATGGATTAAAGACCTCAATATACATCTGACCACAATGAATCTGATAGAAGAGAAAGTGGGAAGTAGTAATGAATGACTGGGCACAGGAAACCACTTCATGAATGTAAGACCAGTAGCAAAGTCACTGAGAGTATCAATAAATAAATGGGACCACCTGAAACTGAGAAGCTGCTGTAGAGCAAAGGACACAGTCAATAAGACAGAAAGACAGTCTACCAAATGGAAAAGATCTTCAACAACCCCACATCAGACAAAGGACTGATCTCCAATATATAAAAAGAACACAAGAAATTAGACATCAAATTTCTAAATAACCCAATAAAAATTGGGTACAGAACTAAACAGAGAACTTTTATCACAGAAATCTAAAATGCCTGAAAGAGACCTAAGGAAATAAATGTTCAACATCCTTAGCCATCACAGAAATGCAAATCAAAACAAATCTGAGATACCATCTTACACCTGTCAGAATGGCTAAGATCAAAAACATCAATTACAGCTTTTGATGGAGAGGATGTGAAATAAGGGGAACACTCCTCCATTGCTAGTGGGAATGCAAACTTGTACAATCAGTTTGCAAAGCAGTATGGTGGTTTCTCAGAAAATTCTCAGGATCTAGCAATACAACTCTTGGGCATATATCCAAAAGATGCTTAATCGTACTATAAAGGAATTTGTTCAACTATGTTCATAGCATCGTTATTTGTAATAACCAGAACCTGGAAACAACCTAGATTCCCCTTAACTAAAAAATGGATAAAGAAAGTGTGGCACATTTACATATTAGAGTACTACTCAGTTGTTAAAAATTGACACCTTGAATTTTGCATGAAAATGGATGGAATTAGAAACACTATCCTGAGTGAGGTAACCCAGACCCAAAAAGATGAATATGGTATTCACTCACTCATAAGTGGATATTAGCTACAAACAAAGAACATTGAGCCCATAGTTCATGATCCTAGAGAAGCTAAGTAATAAGTTGAACCCTAAGAAAAACATATATAGATCCACCTGGAAAGTCAAAACAGACAAGATCTCCTGACAAAATTGGGAGTATGTGGGTGGAGGGTAGGTAAAAGGTGAAGAAGAGGGGTGAGGAAAACTTGAGGGAATGGGATAGTCAAGAAAGAGGAAGGACAGAGTTGAGAGTAAGGAAAGAGATATCTTGATTGAGGGAGCCATTATAGGGTTAGTAAGAAACCTGATTCTAGAGAAATTCCCAGGAATCCACAAAGATGACCAAGCTAAGACCCTAAGCAAAAGAAAAGAGGGGGCCTGATCTTGACTTGTCCTGTCGTCACACTGGTGAATATCTTAAATATCAACATAGAACCTTCCCTCAGCAACTGATGAAAACAGAGGCAGAGACCCGCATCAGAGCACTGGACTAAGCTCGCAAAGTTCAGTTGAAGAGTGAGAGGAATGAGAATGTGAACAGAGAGGTAAAGACTATGATGGGTACTTCCACTGAAACAGTCTATCTGAGCTAATGGGAGCTCAAAAACTCCATCTAAACTGCATAGGAACAAGCATAGGACCAAATTAGTCCCTCTGATTGTGGTTGACAGGTGCATGGCAGGAGCAGACTGAGGGGTCATAGGCAGTGGCACCAAGATTTATCCCTACAGCATTTACTGGCTTTGGGGGAACCTATTCTCTTTGGATGATACCTTGTTCAGCCTAGATATAGTAGGGAGGGCCTTGGACCTTCCCTAAAGCAATGTGACTTACCCTTTCTGAGGATTGGAGTGAGGTAGGAGGGCATGTAGAGGGAATGGAAAGAGGGAGGGAGTGGTAACTTGGATTGATATGTGTAAGGAAAAAAGATAATTTGTTTTATTTATTTAAAAATAAAAAGAATAAAAAATTTAAAAAGTCATAAAAAGAGAGAAAGTATGTTTCTGTGTATGTATGTGTATGCTTACTACTTATTGGTAAAATACTAACTGGAATCAAACCAAAGGTTGCATAACCCAGAGCCTAGTAAGACCCACATGAACACTTAGACTCTGGACTGATGTGACTTTGGGAACAAGAGATGATAGGATGAGCACAGCCTTCTCTGCTTTTGTCTAGCGCAGAAGCTCTGTGTGGGTAAAATTTTGAAGATGTGAGCTTATCACAAAGGACTCTACACCAATCTTCAATCTGCATGGGAGGAATTTTAAACAGTCACACCTTTATTAACCAAGTTTCTATTGAAGAGTGGCCACTTTCTCTCTGAACTTGGAGGCCACAGTCCTAAATACATGTCTTTTCAGTTTTTCCCCATCAATGTTCTTCCAGAATGTTGGTCAAAATAATTGAAGGCCTTTCTTTCTGGCCACTGAGACAGCACAGTGCAATCCTTTTCATATGCAGGCAGACATTAGGAAACCCTTTTGAGTGCTTTTTTCCCTAAACATTGTAGTTGAAATGATGAAGAGGTCCCACTGTGAATGCTTAAAGTTCACGTCTGTTATTCCAAAGAAGAGCTTCTCTAGGGGAAAGCAAAACATGTATCCAAACTTCTCGTTGATGCCAAACAGAAAAAAGAATGTCTCATCTTTCATCTTCTTTATCTTAATTACCTGCAATGTGAAAAAGTAACCCTCATTCCATAAGATACGAGCTGTCAAGAACCTAATCTTTTCTGACACTGAGGCATGGGGTGATTATGGGCCCTACTACATCCTTCAGGAGAAAAGTGTCTGAAAGAATATCTTTCACTGACACAGCACTCTGGATTCAACTGTACTGCTGGAGATGATAAATAGTGTTTATATCACTACTTGCATCATATCAATATACCAGTATGAAAAACACCTCAACTCTTCCAGAACATGTGAGTTCTGGTATATCCTTCCTCTTAATACGAACTTCTCGAGATGATGTTATGAGTTCTCTTACGCCCATGGCAATCTCATTCCAAAAAAGCTCTTGAACAAATTTTGCCAGTGCATGCCAAAATCAAAGTCATTTTTATGGTTTAAAAAACATTTACTTAACAAATTACATTAAGAATACAATCACACAGTGAAACCTCCCTTTGCCAAGCAGTCACCTTGAATAAATACACAGGAAGGCAGCTATGCCTAAGTTCCTTTTCCCAGCACAACACAGGGGCCCAGCCGCTAATGAGTCTTTGAAGGGCAACAAAGCCTAGACTGGTGCTGATGACTTCAGCTGCTCAGGGGCTTACAACCCTCAACCAAGAATGGAAAAAGAAAATGTGGTGCATTTACACAATGAAGTCATACTCAGAAGTGAAAAAAAAAATGAGATCCTGAAATGCATGCAAATGGATGGAACTAGAAGATACCATCCTGAATGAGTTAATTCAGACTGAGAAAGATGAATATGGTATATGCCCACATAAGAGTGGATACTAGCTTTATAGCAAATGTTTATGAGTCTATAGTCCATAATTCTTTAGAGGCTAAATAACAAGGTGAACCCTAAGAAAAACATAATAGATCTCCTGCAAAGGGGAGATAGATAAGACTGCCTGACAAAACTGGGAGCATGTAGTGGTGGGAGAAGGGAGGGTAGAAGTGGAAAAGGAGGGGAAGAGTGGGGAGGGAGGAGAACTTGAGGGAATGGGATAGTTTAGATGGAGGAAGGAGAGAGATGAGAGAAAGAGATACTTTGTCAGGGAGACATTATGGAGCTAGCAAAAAACCTGGCCCTAGAGAAATTCCTAGGAATCCACAAGGATGACCCCAGTTAAGACCCTAAGCAATAGAGAAGAGGTTACCCTAAATAACCTTGCCCTGTAGTAAGATTTATGAATATCTTAAATGTCAATATAGAATCTCCATATAGCAACTGATGGAAACAGAGGCAGACAACTGCATCAGAGTACTAGAAA
Organism: Ondatra zibethicus; assembly: GCA_004026605.1. Lineage (NCBI taxonomy): Eukaryota > Metazoa > Chordata > Mammalia > Rodentia > Cricetidae > Ondatra > Ondatra zibethicus. Next base: position 8,618 of record PVIU01018035.1, read on the forward strand.
GAGCTCCCAAGAGTGGGAAGAGAGAGAATATGAGCAAAGATGTCAAAACCATGCTGGTAACACCTACTGATACAGTTTACCTGAGCTAATGGGTACTCACAAACTCCAGCTGGACAGAGAAGGAACCAGCATAGGACCAAACTAGACCTTCTGATTATGAATGATAGTTGTATGCCTGGAGCAGACTGCAGGGCCACTGGCAGTGGGACCAGGATTAATCCCTACTGTTTGTGCTGGCTTTTTAGGAACCCATTCTTTTTGGATGGACACCTTGCTCATCCTAGCTGTAGTAAGTGGGGCCTTGGGTCTTCCCCAAAGCAATGTGCTTTGCCCTCTCTGAGGAGTGGATGGAGAGTGGAGTGGGAGGGTATGTGTAGGGGATGAGAGGAGGGGAGTGAGTGAGTGAGACCTGGGATTGGTATTCTTTGATGGTAAAAACACTGCAAATTGAATATGTGTATAGACTGTAAGAAAAATGCACTTAGCAAGAGAATTGCTGAAGTCATTACATCCAAAGGCCAAATGGCTGACATATGATATACAATGTTCCCATCATAATGAGCTCACTTTATTCTTAATTTGCCTGGACAGGACATTCAATATATAACAAATTATTCCTCCAATGTGCATCACAATCTAAAAACAGAGTTTTTGACTTTTTTGTAATTGACAAGATTGATTTATTTCAAGGCATTTCTGACTTTTTCAAAGTGGCAAGATTGATTTATTTCAGAGAGAAAGATTTTATTTTAAAAAGAGTTTACTTCTTTTAAATTCAGGGGGAAAAGCTAGTGGCAAATAATTTGCAAACAGATTATATATTAATCAAGTGTAGTTTAATATATGAAGATATTCTGAGTTTTCTGCATGAAGTTAAGATGTAATAAACTCTATATTTTTTAAAATATAAGAAATAAGATGGCCTGATTGAGTAAAAAGTAACTAAATTTTTCATAGAAAAATCCTGGTTTTTAAGCTTTTAAAATCTTAGTAAAGAAGTATTATTATATAATTATGTAGATACTTAGAGCTAGCTATTAACTTAATTATTAGATCTCTCTTAATTATGTTGCATATGTTAAGATACAATGTATTTTCATTTTAATGCAATGCTAAATAGTTTTTCATTTCTTTCTTGATTAATGTTTTGACCCATTTTTCATTCAGTAGTGAGTTGTTCAGTTTCTATGAGAAAGTAAACTTTCTGCCATTTCTATTGTTGTTGATCACCAGCTTTAAGTCATGGTGATAAGACAGTGTGTAGGTGCTATTTAATTTTTTTAATCTGCTGAGACTTGCTTTGTTTTCTAAATGTGGTCAAGTCTGGAGAAAGATTTATGAGCTGTTACAAATAGTGTGTGTGTGTGTGTGTATTCATTATTATTCAGGTTGAATATTTTATAGATTTCTTATGAGTCTATTTGATTTGTGATGTTATTTGGTTCCAGAATTTCTCTGGATGACAATCTATTGGCAGAAGGTGAATATTAAAGTCATCCACTCTTATTGTATTAGAGCCAATATGTAATTTCAGCTGCAGTGCATGCAACTATGAACTTGGGTACTCATGTTTGGTTAATCAATGATTAGAATTGTAAAAAAAATTAAAAAAAATAAAGTGAAAAAAGTTTGATTTCTTTTTTAAAAATTAAATTACAAAATAAGAGTTACTTCTTCGAAGGAGTTAACACTAAGTAAAAACATTCTATGTCTAAGATGTTGGGCAAAACCCATGGTAGCAACATTATAAACCATTTACCAGCAAACTTAAATCCTAAAAATTTGCTTTAATCTTGATGATGATGATAACCAGGAATATTTTATAAATAATTTTTCCTTTTCAGGTTTTATATTTCCTATTTTCATAAAAGCATGTAAAAATGATGCTCTTCCTTTCTCTGGAATCTACAGCATAGTGATTCTGCTTCTTGCATGAAATTACTCATTTTACACAGTGGTGATTTGAGATTACATAATTTCTCTATTGCAAAAGGCAGAAAATGTACTGAGCTATTCAGCTTCACAGAATGTCAGTAGTTGGGACACAGAACTATAGCCAGTAGTTTCTACACATTCTACCTTGCACTTATGTTTAAATTTACTTGTCCATAATGGGAATACTGAGAAACCATGAAAATCACAATATTTTAGAAAGGCTAGCTTCCCTTGAACTAATTCTTTTCTAGGGACTCTAAGCTTTTTACTTCAGAATCACACCCTGTTAGGTTTAGTATGAGAAACGCTTGTCCTCTGATAATCATAAAAGTAATGGAGACTCAGAGAAATAAAAAGGAAGCAGTTTTAATTTAGTACTGCAAGGTCTAGCATCAGCTTTGAATGACATGCATCCTGACTGATGGGGAACAAAAACAAGTTCTTGAACCTGGAGTCCATGAAACCTGTTTCTGTAATAATCAGGAAGTAGAGTCTAATTTGTTATCTCTGACTTATTGTTTGTTCTGTTATACACTTTTTTCTTCTAATCATAAAAATTGTGTGGGTTAATCTCTATGTTGTACATTCTATTTATTTTAAAGATTATCATATGTATAACCATAGAAAAAACATGGATGTAATTTTCTATAAATGTATTTTTATTAGTATGTATAAGTGATTATCTCAATAGAGTTTTGACGTGTACAGGAGTATCTCAAACAAGTTTGTGTGTATACATGTATGCATCTCGGAAAATTTTGTGAGCATGGGGATAGCTGGACTAGCAGACATGAGCATTGGTCTTTATTTTATATTCATCTGTAGGTAGATGATAATCCAATTAACTTGCCTACCACCCAGAACACCCAGATTTCTGGTCAGGTTGGGAAGTTAGTTGTTTTCCTGTTCAATCTCCTTAGAAAGAAGCTTTAGATGTCAGGCAACTTTACATTCCCATAGACTAGATAATTTTCCACTTCTTCCTCAATGTTAGGCCTAGCATGACATTCATCACAATAGTAATCATCAAGGTTCATGAACATGATCATGATATTTTTCTAGAATTACATTTAATATCACTTTATTTTAATAATTCAGAGAAGACAGCACTCATATTTAAAATTTTATTGATAATACTGTACCTTCACATTCATATTTAAAATTATAAGGTATGATATATAAGTCTAATCAAACCATTCATGTCTGATTACTCATATGTGTCCAGTAACCTCTTACTTTGATCAGTGTTGGAATCCCATTCTAGTAATATGGAAAACAATATATGCTTAGTTCTTCTTTCTATATTCCCCACTGTTTCCCCTTGTGATAGCTATTTTGAATATCATCTTGACTACATCAGAAGTTAACTAAAACTTACAGATGGTGAGGCACACAATGGAAAAGGATATTTTGCTTAATTTGACATGGGAAGATCCACTACTACTCTGAATCTTTGATGTCTAAAGAAGTGCCGGGATTCCAACTATTTTGAGGTGAAAAACCTCACCTCAAATCGAACTCACACCTTCTGCTATAAGACTATATGGATATGAGAAACAGGAACTTCTGTTATTTTCATGTTTGCTCTTGCCTTAGTTGTGAGCCCATTCGTTCACTGACATCATAGTCTACTTCTTCAGGATTCTAGAAAATTACAATTATGACCTGAGGTATCCAGCCTCCTGAACTGAAGAACTGGACTCAATGACTTTCTGGTGGTAGGCAGCCATTGTTGGATTAGTTGAACCACAGCCTGTAAGTCATTCTAATGTAGTAAGATATTCATTCTACATATTCTGTTACCCTAGGCAATCATGATTAATACCGATGTTGGTACCAGGACTGGGATCACCAGAAGCAATTGGATTTCAATTGGCAAGACCAACATTATACCTATGCACTTTAACCTCAAAGATATAATAAACTTTCAATCCTGTGTCATAACTTACTTAGAAGTGATTTTGACTATCTGTCTGTTCCATAAAATATGCCATTAATACAATATATTGATAATTTTATGCTGATTGGATCAAGTAAGCAGTAGGTAGCATCTGCTTTTCACTTTTTGTTAACAGACATGATCAACAGAGGATTGAATAACAAATCAACTCAAATTCCAAGGCCTTTTATCTCAGTGAGATTCTTTGGAATTCAGTGTTTTGTATCATGCAGAGATCTATTTTTTCCAAAGTAAAGGTAACTTATTATAACTGGCTTTTTCAACCATAAAGAATGAAGCATAACCTTTAGTGGGCCTATTTGGTGACTACAACCCTCACTTATGTGTGTTACTCAAACCCATATACCAAGTATTTTCGGAAGCTGCTGGCTTTATGTGGGACCTAGAACATAATGTGGCTCCTCACTAGGTCCAGGCTGTTGCTCAGAATGTTCCTCCAATTTGAATAGAGCATACACCAGACCTGATGGTTATGTGAAGTTTCAGTGACAGATAGGGATGCTGTTTACATCCTTTGGCAGGCCACCATAGATGAATAACATAAAAATCCTTTGGGTTTTTGACACAAGGTTTGACCATCCTATGCAGAAAATTATTCTATATTTGGTAGACAGTTATTGGTATAATCTTGTGCTTTAATGGAAACTGAACATTTGACAATGAAACACCAATTTAACATGAGTATTGCTCTGATATTAATGAGCTGTTATCTTACCAACCAAATCATAAAGTAGGAATTCCATAACAATCTATTATAAACTGGAAGCGTCATGTACATGATGAGGACCTAGGAATTCCTGAATGCTAACGGAGGTACATAAAGGGGTTGCCCAAATGTGTATGGTCTCTACTCTTTTTACAGTGTTGTCTTCTGCCAGGCATGCACAAATATCCTCAAGGAATGTGATCAGCTGACTAATAAGGGGGAAGACTAGAAATTAATTACCTGATTGTTATGCATGTTATGCTTATAATACTCTGTAGAGGACTTTTGCAGCTGCAGAATCTCAGTTCTTGGACAAAAGATGCAAGGTACCTGAGAAGGGAAATGTTTACAGTTACCAGAATGTTGTCATTAAACTTTTTTATTGGACGGAATACTACCCATATGTGTAATTATTCAGTGATTCTTAGGTTGCAGCCAAAAGGTTGGCTGGATGGTCAGCATCATGGAAAGGGCAAGATTGGAAAATTGGTAAGAAGGACATTTGGAAAGAACTTTGTGGATATATTTTTTAAAATGGGCAAAGGATGTGATAATAGTTTTCTGTCTTGTGTTGAAATTCACTTCAAAAGATTATGTCAGCTGAGAAGAGGTTAAGCAGTCAAGTACATAGGATGACCTGTTCTCTGTACAGTCAGTCTATTTCCACATACATCCCATCATTGTCAAACAGGTCCATTAACAAAATGGCAAAAGTGTCAAAGATGAGGGCTATGCATGGCCCAAATTAAATGGGCTGCCATTCAACAAAAATGGCCAAGTTACAAATTCTTTAGGTGCTATAATGGCCAACAGTACAGAACAATACAGAACCCACGATATGGTACCATTCCCAATGTGAACAACAGGCAATATGGTGGCACTTTCTACTTCTACTGTAGAAAGAAAAAAGTTTTTCCTTACTGGAATAGATACTAACTCTGTTCATGGGAGTGCCTGTATTACTCATAATGATCTAGTGAAACTACCATTATGCTTTACAGAATGCATTAACCACCTTCATGTTGTCCCAAACAGGATGGTTTCTACAAATTAATGCACTTCATAGCTATAGAAATGTCTGATGATCAAGGAATCTACTGCTCTTTAATGTGCCATACCATCCTGAAGAAACCTACTTGATAGAAAGATTAAATGATCCTTGAAGACACAGTTACAGTGCCAAATAAGTGGCAGCATGCCTGGAAGATTAGGATAGAATTGTGAAGAAATTAGAATATGTTTTGAATCATTGTCTAATAGCCTTAGGTGCAAGAATCAATTCATGGGCAATGGAATAGATCCAGTCACTATCACCCCAAATTATACACTAGAAAATATGTTGTTTCCTGTTCCAATGACCACATGCTTTGCTTGTCTAGAAGTTTTGTTACCAGAAGGGGATAGTGCTCTTGCAAGAATCCACACAAAAATTCCATTGAACTAGAAGTTCAAACTCCCTCCTTGATACTTTGTGTTTCAGATGCTCTTAGACCAAAAATATATGAAAGGAATAATGGTGTTACAAGGAGTGATTGTTCCAGATTACCAGGGGGAAATTGGGTTGTTTCTCCAAAATAGGAGATATATGTTTATACCTGGAGTGCAAGAGTTCATTCATGGCATAGCTTAGTACATCAATCATTTATGATTAAATTCAATGGGAAATTGTCAAAGCCTATTCCATGGAGGATGATCATCAGAAATAAAGGAAAAAAAGCCAAGGCATACTGAGATGCATGCCAAGATCGGAGGAATCACAAAATCTGTAGTAGAGGAAAATAGGTATATATCCCAGCTAAGGCACTGTACACAGCTGCATAAATGAGTATTATAATTGACATTAGAATTTCAGTCATAATTTGTTAAGAGTATTTGTGCAGACATATGTGTTTTCTTTCTTTAAACTAACTTAATATGTGATGTAGCATTAATTAAAAACTTATCAATGGTTATGATATTGAAGTTTGAGATAATAAAAAATATTACCCAAGAAACACTGACACATATTGTGAATTTATAATGTTTTTATACTTTTGTGAGTGATAATCCTATCATATTAATTCATTTGGAAATGAATTAATCCTTATATAGAAAGACATTTTAAAGGAGCAGACTTGTGATGTCTATAATTGGTTGTAAATTTAAGAACATTAGGAAACAAGTAAAATCCAAAAGTGAATGGGCATACATATGAGGGGTTTATGCATAATTTGAAATGGGAAGATCCCCTGATAATTTGGTTCTTTAATGTGGGAAGAAGGAAGCTTTTGCTATTTACATGCTTGCTCTTTCGTCATTATGAAGTTCACTCTTTTATTGTCATTAATGACAACTTTTGGGGGTTCAGCTGTTCCCCAAAGACCAAGAGAGACTTCAAGCTTCATGGACTAAACTAGTAACTTCTTGGACCTTCCATTCTTTCTCAGCTGCCTTTGGATTTTCTGGACCACAGCCTATAAGTTATTCTAATAAATATACTTTCTACAAATACAGAGAGATTTATTTAAGAATATCTGTTTCTCTAAAGAACTATGTATAATTCTCCCTTCGAATAACCATAAACTTTCTGGCATAAGTCATGACTTGATGCCACTTCTCACTCATGAAATGTGTGCCTAAACCTGCTTATAATTAGCCCAGTAGGTGGATGAGTAAGGAAAACAATTTCCAACAGAAGGAGAAGAATTACAGCTCAAAGGCCCAGAAAATATGTTCAACAAAATTATAGAAGGAAACTTTCCCAGCCTAAAGAAGAATATTCCTATAAAGGTATAAGAAGCATACAGAACACCAAATAGACTGGATCAAAAAAAAATCCCCTCTCCATACAATAATCAAAACATAAAACATACAGAATAAAGAAAATATTAAGAGTGGCAAAGGGAAAAGGGCAAATAACATATAAAGGTAAAACTATCAGAATTACACCAGACTTCTCAATGGAAACCATGAAATCCAGAAGGTCTTCGATAGATCTGCTGCAGACACTAAGAGACCATGGATGCAAGCCCAGACGACTATACCCAGCAAAGCTTGCATTCACCATTGATGGAGAAAACAAGATATTCCAGGACAAAAACAGATTTAAACAATACATAGCCACAAACCCAGCCTTACAGAAAGTACTAGAAGGAAAACCACAACCCAAGAAAACCAAGAACACCCATAATAACACAGACATCTGACAACCCTCCACCAGCACAACTCAAAGAAGGGAAACACACAAACACTTCCACCAAAAAAATAACTGGAGTTAACAACCATTGGTCATTAATATCACTTAATATCAATGGACTCAATTCATCTATAAAAAGGCACAGATTAAGAGAATGGATATGAAAACAGGATCCAACATTCTGTTGTTTACAAGAAACACACCTCAACATCAAAGACAGACACAACCTCAGAGTAAAGAGTTGGGAAAAGCTTTTACAATCAAATGGACCTAAGAAAAAAGCTGGTGTGGCTATACTAATATCGAACAAAATTGATTTCAACTAAAATCCATCAGAAGAGATGGAGAAGGACACTGTATACACATAACAGGAAAAATTCATCAGGATGAAGTCTCAATCCTGAATATCTATGCCCCTAATATAAAAGCACCCACATATGTAAAAGAAACATTACTAGAACTCAAAGCACACATTAAACCCCACACTCCAATAGTAGAGATTTCAACACTCCTCTCTCACCAATGGACAGGTAAACCAGACAGAAACTTAACAGAGAAATGCTAGAAATAAGAGATATAATGAATCACATGGACTTAACAGACAACTGTAGAACATTCCACCCAAGCAGGAAAGAATATACCTTCTTCTTAGCATCTCATGGAACCTTCTCTAAAATTGATCACATAATCGGTAACAAAGCAAACATCCACAGATACAAAAAAAAATTGTAGTAACAACCTGTGTACTATCGGATCACCAGGGAATAAAGTTAGAATTCAACTACTATTCTACCCCCAGAAAGCCTACAAACTCATGGAAATTGTACAGTTAACTACCGAACCACCTCTGGGTCAATGAATAAATAAAGAAAGAAATTAAAGTCTTCCTTGAATTCAATGAAAATAAAGACACAACATACCCAAACCTATGGGACACTATGAAAGCCGTGCTAAGAGGAAAGTTCATAGCACTAAGTGCCCACATAAAGAAAATGGAGAAAGCTCATATTAGAGACTTAATAGCATACCTGAAAGCTCTAGAAAAAAAAGAAGCAGACTCACCCAGGAGAAGTAGAAGACTGGAAATAATCAAATTGAGTGCTGAAATCAACAAAATAGAAACACAGAAAAAAATCCAAAGAATCAAAGAAACAAAGAGCTGGTTCTTTGAGAAAATCAACAAGATCAACAAACCCCTATCCAAACTAATCAAATGGCAGAGAGAGAACACGCAAATTAACAAGATCAGAAATGAAAAGGGGGACATAATGAAAGACACTGAGGAAATTCAGAAAATCATCAGGTCTTACTACAAAAGTCTGGATGCCACAAAATTGGAAAATGTAAAAGAAATAGACATTTTTTTTAGATAAGTACCATATACCAAAATTAAATAAAGACCAGGTGAACAATTTAAATAGACCTATAAGTCATGAGGAAATAGAAGCTGTCATCAAAAATCTCCCAACCAAAAAAAGCCCAGGACCAGATGGTTTTAAAGCAGAATTCTACCAGAACTTCCAAGAAGAGCTAATACCTATACTCCTTAAGGTGTTTCACATAATAGAAACAGAAGACTCATTGCCAAACTCTTTTTATGAAGCTACAGTTACCCTGATACCAAAACCACACAAAGATGCAACCAAGAAAGAGAATTACAGAACAATCTCACTCATGAACATTGATGCAAAAATTCTCAAATAAATACTGGCAAACCGAATCCAAGACCACATCTAAAAAATTATCCATTATGATCAAGTAGGCTTCATCCCAAAGATGCAGGGCTGGTTCAACACATGAAAATCTATCAATGTAATCCATCATATAAATAAACTGAAAGAAAAAAAAAACATGATTATTTCATTAGATGCTGAAAAAGCATTTGAAAAAAATTCAACACCCCTTTATAATAAAGGTCTTGGAGAGATTAGCGATACAAGGTTCATACCTAAATATAATAAAAACAATATATGTAGCAGGCAGACAGCTAACATCAAATTAAATGGAGAGAAAATTAAAGCCATTCCACTCAAATCAGGAACAAAACAAGGCTGTCCACTCTCTCCATACCTCTTCAATATAGTTCTTGAAGTTCTAGCAATAGCAATAAGACAACATAAGGAGATCAAGGGGATTCAAATTGGAAAAGAAGAAGTCAAACTTTTGTTATGCAGATGATATGATAGTGTACATAAGTGACCCCAAAAATTCTACCGAAGAACTTATAGAGTTGATAAACACCTTCAGTAATGTGGCAGGATACAAGAGCAACTCAAAAAAATCTGTAGCCCTCCTATACAAAAACAGTAAAGAAACAGGGAGGGAAATCAGAGAAACATCACCTTTCATGATATCAACAAATAGCATAAAGTATATTTGGGTATCACTAACCAAAGAAGTGAAAGATGTATTTGACAAGAATTTTAAGTCTTTGAAGAAAGAAATTGAAGAGGATACCAGAAAATGGAAGGAACTCCCATGCTCTTGGATTGGTAGGATCAACTTAGTAAAAATGGCAATTCTACCAAAGGCAATCTATAGATTCAATGCAACCCCCATCAAAATTCCAACAAAATTCTTCACAGACCTTGAGAGAACAATAATCAACTTTATATGGAAAAACAAAAAACCCAGGATAGCCAAAACAATGCTATACAATAAAAGTACTTCCAGAGGCATTACCATCCCTGACTTCAAACTCTACTACAGAGCTACAGTATGAAAACAGCTTGGTATTGGCATAAAAACAGAGATGTTGACCAATGGAATCGAATCGAAGATCCAGATATTAATCCACAAATGTATGAACAACTGATTTTCGACAAAGGAGCTAAAATTATACAATTGAAGAAAGAAAGCATCTTTCACAAATGGTGCTGGCATAACTGGATGTCAACCTGTAGAAGAATGAAAATATATCCATATCTATCACCATGCATAAAGCTCAAGTCCAAATGGATTAAAGACCTCAATATAAATCTGACCACTAAACCTTATAGAAAAGAAAGTGGGAAGTAGTCTGTAACACATGGTCACAGGAGATCACTTCCTATGTATAACCCAGTAGCACAGACAATAAGAGCAACAATGAATAAATGGGACCTCCTGAAACTGAGAAGCTTCTGTAAAGCAAAGGACACTGTCATTAAGACAAAAAGGCATCCTACTGAATGGGAGAAGATCTTCACCAACCCGCGTCAGACAAAAGCCTAATCTCCAAAATATATAAAGACCTCAAGAAACTAGACATTAAAATTCTGAATAACCCAATTAAAAAATGGGGTACTCAACTGAACAGAGTATTCTCAACCAAAGAAGTTCAATTGGCCAAAACATACTTAAGACCATGTTCAACTTACTTAGCAATCAGGGAAATGAAAATCAAAACAACTTTGAGATACTGTGATTTCTTGAAAGTTTTTTTTTTCACTTTTAAAATGGTAATCCATTTTAGTCAGTATTATAGTGGTTTTGTGCCCTTCAATACTATTTTCTCAAGAACTTTTCTTAGAAGGGTGTAACATGAGGGCCTCATTGGTTTCTGTCCTCCCACTAGGTCCCACAGTCATTAGGTACCAAAGAAAAATCACAGAGAGTCTACATTAGGTTATAAACTGATTAGCCCATTAGCTCAGGCTTCTTATTAGCTCTTGTAGCTTGTATTAACCCATTATTCTTATCTATGTTAGCCACATAGCTCAGTACCTTTTTCAGCGGGACAGGTCACATTCTGCTTCTTTGGTGGTCTAGGCAGTATTGGGTAGGAATGGACTTCCTCCTTCCCAGCATTCTCCTGTTCTCATTGCCCCACCTTTACTTACTGTCTGGTTGTCCCACCTATACTCCCTGCCTGGCCAATTAGGGTTTATTTAAAACTTGAGTGACAGAATACAGAATATTCTCCTGCATCACTACCCCCTCTTTTTTTGTAAACAAAGGAAAATATCCATAGTCCATTTTTGGGAATGTGGACGTAGTATTCCAGGCTACTTCTGGCTGGTTGGGGGTGCTGATAATCTTATGGGGACCTAAAAAAAATTTAGAGTTATGATCAAGTCCTGACTGGAGTATCCTGTGAGGCTTGATCATCTGAGGCAGCATCTTGAATCTGTTCTGGATGTAGAACTCAGACATCTGGGCCATCGGTTCCTACCAGAGATTTCTCATGTGGTCTTCCTTAATTAAACCTGAGTTTTCTTAACTCAGAATGAATCCACAGCCTCTCACTTCCTGTGGAAACAAAAGCAAAATCTCTTCTCCAAAGTAACATACCTTTTGACTTCAATTTTGAAGTCAAGATATTTCCAAAATACCTTGGATTAGTTCAGCAGCATTTATAAGCAAATATCTTTTAGCAGTTGTTGCTCCTTCCTCAGCATTCAAAGAGAGCATAATAACATACAGTATCAAGATTCTCTGTGTATTTTTCATCTTTATGTGGCTTTATTTTAACCTCAATTTCTTTTATTTTTACTTTTAACTTTTGGCTTTTTGAGACAGGTTCTCTGTGTATCTTTGTCCTCGAACTCCCTCTGTAAGAGAGGCTGTCCTTGAACTCACAGAGATCTGCCTGTCTCTGCCTCCCCAGTGCTGGGATTAAAGGTGTGTGCTACCATACCTTGAACTCACAGAGATCTGTCTGTCTCTGCCTCCCAGGCATTGGGATTAAAGGTGTGCTACCACACCTTGAAGTCACAGAGGTCAGTCTACTTCTGCCTCCCCAGTGTTGGGATTATAGGTGTGTACCACCACACCCAACTACTCTCTTTCCTTCTCTTTTTATTTTTAAGGACTTTAACTTTTAGCCTGCATATATTTTTTAATACTCTGTTAAACATTTAGAGGTTTTCTTTGTCTTTGAATCTCTCTTCACTGTATATCTCTCTTTTTCTGAACACACAAGTTTTTAATTTACCAAGCAATGTGGGTAGGATTAAAGCCATGGCTTTGATAGCTAGATCCAGCCCATTTCTTAGCTTTCTGAGATTTCAGCCTCATGGCTGAGGTACCGGATCTAGCCACTTTTATTGCCACAACTCTATGGCATTTTAAGGTCCTTGCCAGCAAGCAAACCACATTCTGCTCACAAACCACATTCAAATGCTCCATTGTCAGTCCTGGCAGGAAGGCCCAGAAAGCCGGCATTTTAAAATGGCACAGCTTTTTTCCTGCTAAGGCTGAAAACTGAAAATCATGTGGTCAGCTTTTCATCAACACCATTTAAGTGTTTCTTGGGAGGACCTCTTAAAAGAGCTGCAAGGCTTTATAGCTAAAGCTGGGTCAGGAAGCCTCTCTTAAATGAGTGTGCTTGCTTGCCTCTAGCAAGCAGAGCAGACCCGAAAAATTGCTGCTACCAAGAAACCATGAGTAATGCTGTTATTTTGTTCTAGAACTTCCCAAGCTGTCTCAGGCTTTCTGTGGATGCAGTTATCCATGTGGGTGACATTGTGTAACATGAGGGCCGGCATGTTGGTGTTTATGTCCTGCCCAGTTCCCACAGTCATTAGGTCCCCCCAAAAAATCACATAGAGAGTCTACATTAGGTTATAAACTGATTGGCCCATTAGCTCGGCTTCTTATTAGCTCTTGTAGCTTACATTAACCCATTTTTCTTATCTATGTTAGCCATATGGCTCAGTACCTTTTTCAGCAGAGCAGGTCACATCCTGCTTCTTTGGTGGTCTGGGCAGGAATGGGGAGGAATGGTCTTCCTCCTTCCCAGCATTCTCCTGTTCTCATTGCTCCACCTTTACTTCCTGTCTGCTTGTCCCACCTAAATTTCCTGCCTGGCCAATCAGCATTTATTTAAAACATGATTGACAGAATACAGACAATTCTCCCTCACCAAAAGGGTTCTTGTATACTCATCTGCAGAAGACATTCTTGTAAATAGAAATTTGAGGATCTTAGAAACATTAAAATATGAACAATATCAGGAATAAAGTAAATTACATTTAAATCAATATTAAGATAAGACCTTACCTCAATCAGAATACTATCATTAACCAAACACTCTGTAATGAATGAGAAGAAAGAGGAACACATATTTACTTATTTGTGAAAGTATAGCTGGTTCAGTATAGACATTTCTCAGAAATTTTAAAATATAATTGCTACATGACCCAACTATTTTACTTGAGTTCATATACCAAAGAAATCTCTATCTGACAACATAGGCTTATATTAATGATTACCATTTGCTGCTCTATTCATTAAAGCTAGGAAATAGGATCTTTCTGGATGTCCAACCCTTGATAATTTGATGATATTGATGTTATTAATGTTTAAAGAAGGATGCAATTCAAAACTCAAATCCAAATGGATTAAAGACCTCAATATTAATCCGACCACACTTAACCTGATAGAAGAGAAAGTCGGAAGTAGCCTGCAATACATGGGCACAGGAGACCACTTCCTATGTAAAACCCCAGTGGCACAGACAATAAGAGCAAAAATGAATAAATGGGACCTCCTGAAACTGAGAAGCTTCTGTAAAGCGAAGGACACTGTCATTAAGACTAAAAGGCATCCTACTGAATGGGAGAAGATCTTCACTAACCCCACATCAGACAAAGGTCTGATCTCCAAAATATACAAAAAACTCAAGAAACTAGACATTAAAATGCTAAATTACCCAATTAAAAAATGGGGTAATGATCTGAACAGAGAATTCTCAACAGAAGAAGTTCAATTGGCCAAAAGATACTTAAGGTCATGATCAACTTCCTTAGCGATCAGGGAAACGCAAATCAAAACAACTTTGAGATACCCTCTTACATCTGTCAGAATGGCTAAAATAAAAAACACCAAGGATAGCCTATACTGGAGAGGATGTGGAGTAAGGGGAACTCTCATCCATTGCTGGTGGGAATGAAAACTTGTTCAACCACTTTGGAAATCAGTGTGGTGGTTTCTCAGGAAATTGGGAATCAACCTACCTCAGGATCCAGCAATACCACTCTTGGGAATATACCCAAGAGATGCCCAATCATACTACAAAAGTATTTGTGCAACTATGTTCATAGCAGCATTATTTGTAATAGCCAGAACCTGGAAACAACCTAGGTGCCCCTCAATGAAAGAATGGATCAAGAAAGTGCAGAATATATACACATTAGAATACTACTCAGCGGTAAAAAACAATGACATCCTTAAATTTGCATGCAAATGGATGGAAATAGAAAACACTATTCTTAGTGAGATTTCCCAAACCCAAAAATATGATTATGGTATGTACTCACTCATTAGTGGACCCTAGCCATAAACAAAGTACATTAAGCTTATAGCGCACAGGCCTAGAGAAACAAAATAGCAAGGTGAACCCAAAGAAAAACATATATAGATCCTCCTGGAAATTGGAAGCAAACAAGATCGCCGGGCAAAAGGTGGAGGCATGGGAATGGGGATGGGGTGTAGGTAGGGGTGGGGGAGGTGAAAGGGAGAGAGGAAGGGAGAAGGGATGGACTGGGGACAGCTTGGGGGAGTGAGGGGGTGGAGATGGAGGAAGGGCGGATATTGGAGAAGGGAATAAGATATCTACATTAAGGGAGTCATTTTAGGATTGGCAAGAGTCTTGGCTCTAGAGGGGATCCCAGGTGTCCACGGGGATGTCCCCAGCTAGGTACTTGGGCAGCAGAGGAAAGGGTGCCTGATCTAGCCTTGTCCCATAGTCACATTGATGAATATCTTGATCATCACCATAGAAATTTCATCTGATGGATGGAGATAGAGACAGAGACCCACATTCACATCAGAGCAATGGACTGAGCTCCCAAGGTCCAGTCAAAGAGCAGAAGGTGGGAGAAGATGAGCAAGGAAATCGGGACTGAGAGAGGCTGGTCCACCAACTGTGACAGTGTGCCTGATTTAATGGGAGCTCCCCAAATCCAGCTGGACCAGGACTGAATGAGCATACGATCAAACTGGAATCTCTGAATGTGGCTGTCAATGGGGGCTGACTGAGAAGCCAATGATAATGGCACTGGGACTTATCTCTTCCACATGTATTAGCTTTTTGGGAATCTAGTCTATTGGATGTACACCTTCCTAGGCCTAGATGCAGGGGAGAGCGCCTTGGAATTCCCACAGGGCAGAGTAACCTGCCCCCTCCTAAGGAAGCAGAGGGAAGGCAGAGGGTTAGTGGTGGAGTGGGAGGGGACTGGGAGAAGGGGAGGAAGTGTAAATTTTTTGAATGAAAAATAAAAGAATATAAAAAAAGAAGCATGCAATTATACAACTTAAAATAAATGAAAAGAACTTCAGTGTACTATATTTGGTGAAGTACTCCCACCAGAGAATATAAAATGTTGCATATTGTTCCTTATGTCATATCTCTAAGTTTCTATTTTCCAAATGACATGTAAACCGAAATCATGGAATTAGAAAGAGCCCATTGAAGAATCACAACTAAGGAGATGGGGGAGGATACAATATATTTAATATGAAGACACAGAGAGGAATCATTGGAGTGAAAATAATAAGCAGAAAGGCAGCAGAATTAGTGTGGAGATGGAAAATATATGGGAATCTAATAAATTATACTCATGTGGGTGTGTATACATATATATACATGTGTGCATTATTAAAGAATATAAAATGAGAAAAATGCATGGATAGAATATGTAGTTCTTTGCCACACTAGATAATTAAACAAAAATCAGAATTTCTGATATTGAAGCCAACCATTAAATATTGACTAGTGAGTTTACTGAAACTACCAAAACACAATACAGTCAATAATTATTATGATTGATAGACTATTAGATCCAGATGATAAGACACTATTGTTGAAGAAATCAAGAACCTGTTTACATGATACAGAAAAGCAATTATGAAACATATTTGAATGTTTCCCCATTCTATCTATTGTTCAGTAATACAAAAAGTGCTATTAAGTTGCAAGTTAATATTTTCCTGCATTACCTGAAATGCCACCCTTCCAGGGGGATACCTTCACCTTGATCATGGATTATGCTGCCATCTCAGGGCCTCAAATAGAAAAATTTGGGAACTGCAAGAGATCATTTTGGATTCTATAGGCATTTGAAGGCCAGAGAAGAGTGAGACCTTGTGTATCCATAAAGAGCAATATAAGAGAACTCAGAAGTGGAAGGATATTATCTGTGGGGAAATCTGGGATGTGTGGATATCATGGAGTTTTCACAGAGTAAGAAGGTGGAGAGGTGCAGAGAAGATGCATAGAGTAGGGGGAAGAGTCCATGGTGTGGACCAGAAATAGACAAAAGAGAAATAAAGACTGGGGGCTTGTAGAAGTAATGTGAAAGAGGAACTATAGAGGGGACGAACAGGAAAAGAAGGGTCAAGAGGAAAATTCCATGGTCCCTGCCAGCAAGTGAGGAGAAAAGGGAAGGTGATTTCCATTCTATACGCATTTCCTCATCCAGGCTCACTGAGTTCCACATCCAGCTGGAGATCTGTTTCAAGTCAAAGAAGTTCATGGCTTGCTTGCTCCATTCTCCACTACATCTTTGATCACCCGATTTAAAGCTCTAGAACATTTTTTTCTCCCAACTAAAATAACATCTATTATACTGTGTTGAAAATTAAAGGGCACACTGCAGGTTGTTGCAAGTTGATTGTCTGGTAAACTCTCCAGTCACACATTGAAAGAGGCTAAACACAAGATCCTTTAAAAAGTACTTAAATCATATGCCTTCTGGATCCTGGGGAATTATCAGCAGATAAGTAAGTGCCCATGAGTCAGGACAAAATCACGCCAAAGCTGCCTTTACTACATGATATTTTAGTGTTTTTCATATAGTTCTTGTAATGCCAAACATTAAGAGCAGTCACAACTGTAGCACAGAATGTCCCTGTTAGTCCTTCATGTCTCTATTCACTATTACAACTTACTATGTTTTCTTAGCATCCTCATTTTCCCAAGGCCATGTGTATATGGGAAAATGGTTTTCTAAATATTTTGATAGCAAGCTGTTTGGTGTACATTTTCTATCAGATCTTCTAAGGTAAGTCAGGAATCAACAGTCACACTTAGTTTGTTAAGCCACTATCAGAATGTCTTTCTTTTATATTGGCCTTCTAATCCCTGGGTTACCTCTCTTGAGAACTTATTGTTATCAAAGTTCCAGGAAGATGTGCCTAGAAGCCTGTGTTGTCCATTGCCAATGACAGAGTATCTCCTAAATTGATGCAACCTAGTTATCCTCTAGCCACTTGATACAAGAATAATGTGAATGATGTTCCCAGTGAAGTCCCATAGAGACACATTTCTCAGACCAGGTCGTGTATCTCTCATAGAAAATAGCTATATAAAATAAATATTATACTATTAAATCTGTGCTTCCACAAGTTTGAATAGAGATGAGTACTTATGTTCCCAAAAGAGTATTCCTAGTAAGGGCTACAAGCTATCCTGTGAAGCTAGGCTTTCTTCATGTGATCCTATTGAATACTTTGGGATTGTTGCCTGCTGGAATGGAGGAGGCAGCTTTAGGTAACCTTCATTGGAAATGCGCTATACCATTCCAAGACAAGCTGTCCAGATCACCCTGAAAAGAAGGGAGACCTTAACTATTACTCATTGCACCACATGCCTGGCTTTCCAATGAAAGAAGTGCTATTATGGTATCATGGCTCTTTTTAAAACTGTAATTCCACGTCCTTCCATTTTTCTCCTATGATATAGTTTTTAGGATGGTTTCTATGTCATGTTCCTGATTCATCAGTACTCTTCGTGGTGGATTAGTGTTGGGCTTCCAGAATGCTGAATGCAAACCCTTGCCCTGACCTCTGAGATACTTGTATGAATATGTGCTGCTCCTTGAAGAGCTATTTGAAAAATACATGAAAAACCACTGTAACATGAGGGCCGGCTTGTTGGGATTTCTGTACTGCCCAGGTCACCCCAGCCATTTAGTCCCAGAGAAAATCACACAGAGATCTCCAGAAGATTATAAACTGATTGGCCCATTAGCTCAGGCTTCTTATTAGCTCTTGTAGCTTAAATTAAGCCATTATCCATATCTATGTTAGCCACATGGCTCAGTACCTTTCTCAGCGGGGCAGGTCACATCATGCATCTTCAGTGGTCTGGGCAGAAGTTCCGAGAGAGCTTCCTGCTTCCCAGTATTCTCCTATTCTCCTTGCTCTGCCTCCACTTCCTGTCTGGTTGTTCTACCTATACATCCTTGCTAATGGCCAATCAGCATTTATTTAAATCATGATTGACAGAATACAGAAAATTCTCCCACACCAAACCACTGTCATCCTAAGTTGTACACAGATGCTGTATGATGGATGGACAACACTGTGTTGTTGTAGACCATCAGAAACAGGTGAAAGAGTCTGAGTGTCATTGAAATTGGCAGGGGTTTGCGGTTCTGTTTTACATCTATTGCTCTGAAACCCCTTGGACAGTTCTGGCTTCAAATCATCCTGTTAGTGGTAACTAGCACATTTAAATATCTCTCTTCATGTTTGGCGGAGAGAATTATGATGTTTCCAGGATTACATTGTACCCTGGAAGAACCAAATATTCCTGAAAAATTGTAATTACTGTAAAGCAGTAAGCTGTGGCTTGCACACCTCTCTGGCCTCATCACACACATGGACAATCTTGCCTTAATGGATGGATATCCATTTCCCAGCATAAAGTTCTATAGGGCATTAGGCTGATAACTGTAGGTTCTCACATCGTGGTAGCAGCTGCTTGTTCTTTTTCAATCCTTTGACAATAGTCTAGACATTACCCACACATGAATGCCCATTCTTTGCTCAATTAACAAGTCTAACCAGCTCATTTTAACACTTCATGTATAGTTGTGAGATGGAAAAGAAATTAATAAAGTATCACATACATATGTGAACCTCAGGGAAAGACCTCCTGTCATTTTAATACTCAGAACTCAGAGATAATACAGAACAGGAAATGACAGGAAATCAGTTTTGTAGACATAGTGTCCATTAGGAGATGGAAAGGAAAAAGAGGAGCAAGGATGTTGCCCATGAAACCATGTTCTCCTCTGTAAAATGTATCAGACATTAAACTACCAAGATTTGTGATGACCATCCAATATGAGTACAAGTTATCCAATGAATGTAGCATTCTTCTCTCCTCAGAGCCCCAGGTAATTGAGTTGTGAGGAGTTATGGTTTCTATTTCTATCAGAAAAATTTTAAGAATCTATAAGAAGCAGAGACTAAGTGTTTGTGATTATTTTTGTGTATGTGCATATAAATGTGTTACTCATCAGTAAAACACCAACCAGAATCCAACAAAGATGATGTAAACCAGAAACTAGTATGACCCACACACATATATGCTAAGCTGATGTGGCCTTATGGGAGTAAAACAGGACAGGATAATCACAGCTTTTCTCTGCTTTAGTATAGGTTAAATGTTTAAGATATATTCAGATAACTAATGAATTCTCGCAGTGTAAAACAAGGCCAGAATCACTGGTTTCTATTTATTGGCTACTTCAAGGTAGTCAGTTGCTTGATTTGACTTCCAGCACCTGAACTCACTACTTATGAAAAATCATTAAATGTTCTTAAGCGCTGGGTCATCTCTACAGTTCTGATGGGATTCACATGAATAATACACCAGTCCTTGGACAGATGGTCGTGAGCTCTATTTTTAAAATGCTACCTGATTAAGACAAATACTAATGTAGCAAACAACTTTCAAGATCATTTCCTTTACTGAATGTAATAACTCTTGCTAACACGTCACAAAAAGACAACAACCTGACACTGAACATATTAAACATTATTTGAGAAATTTTGACAAAGAAAAGTTCTCCAGAAAAGGACAGAACTTAGTGTTTTTGCATCTCCTCAAATATCACTATTCCATGGAGAATGCTGTACTGTAACCCTGGGTGAATCTGCACTTACAGAACCACAAAGAGAAAGTTTTTCATAAAAAGTAAGAGTTTATCTTGGAGGATACATACAATTGAAGACCAGGAACAGTAATACCTTCAGTAGTCAGAATGACCATCCTAGGAGAGCACAGAAACAGGAGAATTGGATTTGTGAAGAAAGCTGGTGTTAAGGAATACCCTGGAGTTGTGAGAATGAGAATGAGAATGGAGAGGCAATACCGAAAATAAAAAGTGGGAGAAGACACTACTGGTGTAGACCATAAAGGGACTGAAGAGAAGCCAGATCTGAAATACAGTTGGGGCAAAGTGAAGATAGAGGAACTATAGAGGGGAGGAGAAGGGAATGGAGGGTCAATGTGAAAGAGCACGGGGCATTGGCAAATAACCCACCCAGGCAAAGTGTTAAGGTTAAGAAAGCAAATCTTTTCCAGGAAGTACTCACTGTCTCATCCAGACTAACATCAGATACAAATAAAGTCTCAGATCCATTTCCAATTGTAGGAAAGCCATGACCTCTCTGCTTCACGCCCCACTACACTTGCTGACCACTCTCATGAGGTCTTCGAATCTGAGCTCTGTAATGGTCCACACCTTGCTGAGTAGGATGGATAATATCAGTTTGCTGGAGCAGGGGAGACAGGAAACGCAGGTCTATGCTATCACCAAGTACAATGAAAGCAACTATGATTTGCATTTGAGCTGTGTTGCAGAATTATTAAGGGTCCAAAAACAGATTTGTGACCCTTGAAGTGAAGGAGCTTGAATTAGCCACTTAAGGGCCACGCATGTCTCCTTAGTCTAGCATTAACTCCTCCATGCTATTCCACTACTAAATGTAGCTCCCCATGATTTCCAACTTCTGATCTTAACAGAACACAATGGTATTATCCACAAGCCACTGCCTCATATTAAGTCTTATCCTAAGATTTGCTGTTATCTGGAAGCTCTAGTAGGTGAGATTTTCCCAAGTCAAAGGCCCTCTGTTAGAGTACTGTAAAGATTAGAGACATGCTGCAGATAGGGTAATGTGTGTTCCTTACTTAATTTCCCATCCACATCCTGAAAGAGGCTATAAATCAGGGTCCTCTGATAGGATGAACATCCTGCCATCACCTTTCTGAAACCTGGAGTGTGTGTCAGCTTATAATTTAGTAACAATAAATAAAAGGATAAATCATTATCATGCTCCCTTGCCTGCATGACAGGTTTTCATGTCTTTCATTTAATTCTTATTCTGTTTATGGGAAAATGTTTGGAGAAGCCAAATCTGTAGCCTAGATAGTCCATGTCAATTCCTCTTGAGTCCCTTTTTTATTACATTTTTCTTGTTTAGCTCCAGGTCTTTTTCTCTCAGAGCTGTGCATATAGAGGTAAATGAGTTTCTAAATGAATTACTGCAAACTGTTTAGTGTAATTTCCTCCCAGAATTTAAAAAGGCATTTTATACATACCTAAGATTTTGTAAGTTAATTTTGGAATCATCTGTCCCACTGTTATATGATAAACATACTCACTCGGTTTTATTATATAAACTACTGCCAACTCCCAGAATGGCTTTTTGTCATAATTGCCTGCTGTTCTCTGAGCTGCCTTGGTTTCCTTTTGTAGACCTTTTTGTTGTGTAAATCCCAGCCAGCTCTGGCTATAAGACAGTTTCACAGTGCTGTGAACATAGTGGTCCTCTTTACGATATAATCTATTTATTATCTAGCTAATTGATGTTTGAATTAGTTTGATGGTGAAATCAAATAGGTACACATTTCTCAGAACATGTCCCCTATAAATCATTACAAGTAACTACATAAACTAAATATTAGTCTGTTTGATCTGGATGTTTCTCCAGCTTGTATAAAGATGACTACTTAGGTTCCCACCAGAGTATTCTCAGTAAGGACTACCAATTCTCCCAGTGATCTTAGCTTTCCTTTGCATGGAGATTCACAGTGCACCTGTAATTAACTTCAATAAACTGCTGCTATTTTCTCTAGACATAATCTTTGGTGATAAACTGAGTATTCTGTCCAAACTTAGTGAAGAGGGACACCCAAAACTCTACTTGCACCAAGCAGTGTGGATTTAGCCCTGTCCAAATAAAGTAGAAGGTTGAAAGTAAATTAAGGGGCCAAAAGCTAGGCTATTAGGCCACAAGTTCAAATTTGAAGTAATTTGGAATATATTCCAACAGTCCTTTGTTCTATTACAAAATTTCTCAATAAGATAGTCTCACAGAAGAGTTTTCATACATCCACACATACATGTTACTAAGAGCAGCAGGAAAACAGCAATGCTTCATGATGAGCCACTGTCTAGAAATCTATCCTGATTTTCCTGTGTATAAAACGTGTCAATAACAGCTCAATTTCTTCTCCTGCAAGAAATTCCCTTGGACATACTGTGTAGTTCTCCATCTTCCTCAGGATCACTTGACACTGGTCAATGAAAGATGAGGGAGCAGATTCAAGGAACATAGGTCAGACAGCTGTGGATACAATGGAGCGAGCCATTTGAAGGTGACTTCATTGAGAAAACTCAACTTTATAAGGGAGTAAGTAGAATATATAGGTTTGGAGACTATAGCTAGGGAATCACCAGATTTGCATTAAACAGCATGCTCCTATCATAAGGCTTCCTATATGACAGCAGGGCCCTATAGTTAAGCTCCTAGTACAAGTCTTTTTTACCATATATGTAGCGGGGGAATGATTCCAGCAAGGAACAATTCTAAGAGCCAAGCTTGAGATAAACCATACCTAGGGACAGCTTTCAGATAATGTCAGTCATCTGGGCCTGGAGACATTCTCCATTTAAGAGCAATAGAGAGCAGCAGGTCTCACTGGGAAGAAAGTCCCTCATATTGCCAAATTTGGTGAGAGCTGCCAGGCTATGACAGACTACAACCTCTGATCACCGAGGCCTCCAAACATTTCCCATGTTTTATTTCATAGGAGAAAGTTATCATCACAGGCCCTGTTATCTGTGTCATAAGGGTCTATGGCCTGGCAGAGAACCATGACCTGATTGCTGGTAATTTTAGGAATGATGATGTGTCACCATGGGAAATTAATAAGGCTTGGAACAAGCATGAAAATAAATCATAGCATAATCAGAGGACTAATAAAGTGTAGTCACCAGGAAAACAAGGGATTATGTAACTAGATTTTTTTTTCCTATGGGTTAGAATTTTGAGAGCAGGATTTGCAGAGTCTTTTGAGTGTATTGACATTATTTTCAACAACATCTGATTCTTTTAGGTAGACTCAGCATTCTTCTCACAATACCAAACAAGTACCCCTAGGTCCAGCAGTTATTTGATCCAGGGCTCTTCTGTTTTGGGCCACAACCCCAGCAACAGAGCCCATCTCTTGCTGTAGGAATTTATGACTGTCAGTCATGGATGTCATTGCCTGATTGAGTCTGTCTCTGAAGTCTACAGCCAAATGAAGAAGCTGGACAATGACATTTGTTTTAAACCCAGAAGTTCCAAGGGAGAAAAGAAGTCCTATTCCTACCTGTAAAGAAAGGAATATCTCTTGTTTTTAGTTAGATCATAAAGTTCAGGAAAGTGCTCTGACCTAATTAATGGATTAGACGTAGATATGATATCATTAATGAGTGACAAGAGGTAGGTGGAGGGCCAAATTGAAAAAAAACAAAAACAAAAACAAAACAGGTAACTGGAGTCCTTTTTTGCCTTTTCTTTCTTTGTCCAATCTTCTATGCCCTGTTCAGTTTCTTCTCACCCTGTTAGTTTCACGTTTCTGCAGACCTTCCTTACCATAATAGAGCAGCACATTTGAAATCCTGACCAATAAATAAAAATAAACCCCTACAACAGCACCTCCATTCACGTACTTTCTAAGCGTTTTGTAAATTAGTAGAGATTCTTAAATTATGGCATATCATTGGGGGAGTGAATCTCATTTCAATTTCATAAAACCTGATACTAGAGAAAACATGGGTTTTACTGCTGGGTTCATAGTGTTCTAAAATCCTCATCTTTTCTCACCTTTTTTTTTCTCCATAGTTCTCACAAATTGAGTCTGAGATTACATGAGGGGAAAATAACTAAATGTCTTTAATTGAAAATATAAGAAATACTGGAGAGTTTCACACTCAGAAGATATTCCTAATAGTCACACTGAAGGTGTTGACAACAAAGGATTGTACTCTTTTGTATTGAAACAATCTTGTATGAGATCATCCCACATCTTCCATGATTGATGAATGATGAAAGATGAATCTGGATAAAAGGATGGAGGAGATTCTTTGTTGTGGATGGGATCAGGTTACAGTTCAGTCATGAGCTCCCATCCTTACTACTTGTACTGAATTTTTGGAATCCATTATCTTTGAAGAGATACCTTTCTCAGCCTAAATATAGTAGGGAGGACCTTGGTCCTTCCTCAGAGCCATGTACCTTACCCTCTCTGAGGAGTGGTAGTGAATTGGTGAGGAAGATGCAGGAAAAGAGAGAAGGGGAGCGATTGGAAACTGGGATTGGTATGTAAAATGAATAAAGATAGTTTTTTAAATAAAGAAAAGAAATAAAAAATAAAATGGAAAAACTTGAATTTTGAAGAATTTATGTAATAAAGACAAGTATGTAAGGATGAAAGAAAAATACATAATGCAGTATGATGAAATGAGCAAGGTCAATGCAGGTTAAACAGACAAATTTAACAATGCAGTGAAAAATCCCCATGACCACAAGGAAGAACATACATTTAACAACTTTGTGGGTAAAGAGGATGTTCAAACTCATTGGAGAATTTATAGACTATAGCTAAACACAATGAAAGCATACAAAATGTTTATGTGAAAATTAAGTTTAAGTTAGGCCCCTTTTAAAGTTTGCAAATACTCTGTCTAGTTTTTTGTTTTTTTTTTTTGTAACTTCACACAAACTAAAACCACTAGAGAGAAGGATCCTCAATTCAGAAAATGCCTCCATAAAATCAGGATGTTTGGTAGCCTGTAGGGCATTTTATTAATTAGATATTTTCAAGGGGGGTGAGTCCCTTCCTTAATTTCAAAACACTTGGGTTTGTGATCATGAATTATATAAGAAAACAGGCTGATCAAACCACAAGAGGCAAGTCAGTAAGCAACATTCCTCTATTAGATACGAATCCACCTCTTGTTTCCGATTGCATCCCTGTTTTTGTTCAATTCCTGATTTCTTTCAGTGATGGACTATAATAAGGAAGTGTAAGCAAATAATCCCATTTTCCCTTACTTTCCTAAAGTCCTCATGCTTCATAGTAGCAATTATAACTCTAAGATAATGACAATCTAGAACACTAGCCATTATGCAAATAATTATATTTGAAAATATTTGATTTGAGAATGTTTTCACTTCCCAGGACCTGAGTAAATAAATTGAAAGGGATTTTTACATTTGTGTGTGCACTTAGATTTCAAAAGTAAATTAAAGATAATTTGTAAAAACATTTTTATTTCAGAGTGTAGAGAAATCCCTCTATGCCATGAACATCAAAAGAGAATATGGAATTACTAAGCCATGAATCAATTTCATACTTATTTTGGATTAATATTATGTATTTTTATTAGGAAAACTCCATGTACTTTCATTTATACTCAGGCATAAAATATTCAGATACACAGCAAAATTCATCTGATTTTCATCTCTTGAGAACATAAACATGAACCTGAATGTAAGAGTAAGTCAATGAAAGGATACACTGATTTTTCTTGGTTATTTTATAATTGAAGTAGGAAAAATTACTAAGGTAGGAAATGGGTACTGAAAAATAGGTCCAGTGGTCTGATAAGTAGGTCCATATGTTTGGGAATTCTTTAAAAGTTGTGAGTGGAAGAAATGAGAAAGAATTTTCAAATATAGGATAGAAAGGACCTCAGATGCTGTTAGAAGAGTTTATGTCAATTATGGAAAGAGTTTGGAGAAATGGAGTACTCTGAGAATTATGAACTCTAGGAAGCCTGGCTCTTGCGACATTAGAGCAGCACAGAGGCAGTATTGAGAAATGGGCTAGACACTACTGCAATAATAAGCTGGTAAAGAATTTGAAAGCATTTGATCTGAGAGATGAAGACTTCGATGAGGCTGACATTACAAGTAAAAGCTAATGGGTTGGAGAAAAATTCCACATTGGAAAGACCTAATTCTTTAAAATAGTTAATGCAAGGTGGCACTATTTTTGAGGTTCAGAGTGGATAATCACAAGACACTGTATACTAAAATAAAGAATTAAATGTGCAGTTTTTTGAGGAAAACAACAAGGGTAAGTGTAAAACATAACAAAGGCATGCTTTGCAAGAGAAGGTGGTGACTGCTTCAAAGAAACCTCAGGCACTGTGCTGAGATACTAGAAAAGCTGCTCATAGGACAAGACCACACTTAACCAGGACTCAGGTGTAAGAATGTGCATTTCTTTGAAGGTAAGGTGCCTGCACTGAGAATTCTGATATATGGGTTTTTTTCCCCAAATAAACACCTAGAGAAATATTTCCAAAGATTCATAGCTAATGGACAAAGACAATACTGGAGCTTTGGACAAGGCTTCAAGTCTTCATCCAGAGATGGCAACAGAATGGAAAATCATGATATGTGGTGGTACTTCATGTCCACGTAAAACATACAGAGTTGTAGATATTGTAGAGTATTATTCTATAGTTTCAGAGAGCCCCCGAGTGAGGGCAATGCATGACAGGTTGGGATTCCCTGAAAGGAAACATTGACGTTCCATTACGTAAACCTTTATTGGGTGCTGAGAGTGGAAGAAGTGAAAGACAGAAAATATATAGCTATTCGAGGAATTAAAAAGAAATTACAGATGGGTGTTCATCCATAAACAAAATGGTTATTAAACCCACAAAAGCTCAGAGAACACCAGAGAAGTGGGAGAAGGAATAATAGAAAATCATTATGATGAGAATAAGAGCAACCATATTTCACCTTTCAGGCATTGTTTGTGATTTACAAAAATGATCTTGAGGCAATTTATGTAGTGTGTACTAAATCTACAGAAGACATTTCTTATCAACAGTCAATCATGGATCAGGAATAAACTCAAGAGTCATTAGACCTTCACACTGAACAGCGAGCTACTGGTAAATTCTGAGAAAGATATATGCATTGTTTTTCATTGTGTACCCAACAGCAAGCACCACCAAGACGTAGTAAATAATTTTGACATTGTGGTAAAAAATTACCATTCAAGCCAACAGGAGGGTCATATAACAAAGCAAACCACCAGGAATGTTAAATTGGACATGTAGTTATGTGACGGATATTAGAAATTAAAGAGAGGGTGAAGAGTGAGAACACATGGTATATAGTAACTAGTGAACAATCCCTGACTGTTTACACTGTATATATTTCAAGAAACAGTATTGGAAGGAAGTTGTTTTCATTGCTTCCTGATGTAATCAGAATTGCTACTTTGACTCTCCAGGACTGACAACACGTAAAAAACACCTATAATAATAGCTCTCACTCATTAGAGGGAAGTGTGTTTCTGGTTGTTGGGGGATAGGGTAGACACTGCACTCTCCTGGATTCTGGTTCCTTTCCATTCTAATTTTCTTCTGTCTCTTGAGTTGTCTCACAATATAGAAGATTAGTTCTAAAGTAACACTTTTAGACTACACAGGAAATTCTTAAGACATTAATAGTTTCTGAATCAGAGTTTTCTCTTTCTGTGGTTCACCAATCAAGGCAGTAACTATAAATAATTGGGTTTGTGAAGAGAACAGTCCTGATGTTTTAAGATGATGAATGACAATTATTGTTGTTTTCCTTCTCATAGCCATGGCAGAGACATTGCTATCTTGAAATCTGAACCATTGACATCACAGAAGACCTCAAGATTATGTCCAGAAACATTCCTTCATGGACAGAAAAGATAATCTAGGGTTAAAAAAATCTGTTCATAACAATGTTTGACATGTTAAAAAATGTACATTAGGTAGTTCCTAACCATATTTATGGACAGAAATCTCAGAAACAACAAAAGAATTTTTTTGAGTATGTCATGATCATACCAAAATTGTGAGTTGGACTTTTTCTCTAAGATGAGCATCATAACTGCACCAGCCAGATTGAAATAAGGCAAATTCCCATGAAGAAAGCATGAGCTAAAAATAACAGCAGACTTTGAACCCGAGAGAACAGTACTTTAAACCAAGGGGCAGAGGCTTGTATGAAATGTGTGATCCTTCACCAACTTAAACCAGCAAACTTAAAATCATGGAAAGGAATGTCTGAAAAAGGATTTGGCATTCTTTTTTTCATGATATATGAAGCTCAAGGAATAGCCTGACTGAAACTTATGAAAGAATCATAGTTAGCAATGTTTTATTAGTTGTTTGTATTTACACAATTCCTTTTATATTTATACTTCTGTTGGTGTAATTCACCCAGTATTAGATCATGCATTAGGCAGCTTTTGTTATTCTCACAAAATATCTAAGAAAAGGTTAATGGAGGTAAGGTTCAGTTTTTTCTCAAGGTTTCAGGGCATTCATTCTAGGACTCCCTTGACTCAGTGATCTCATTATGACACAGGTCTGAAGGGCATATTGGGTGAGTATATTTTAGAGCATTATGGTTACAATAAATTAAAAATTTCATTTTAAATAAATAAGTGGTTAAATAGAAGTTACTGGGCATACCTGGATCATAAGGACAAGCATAAGAACTGTATCTAAGACTAATTCCAACATGTTGGTGTTGATGTTAAATACTAACATTATATTATTATTGGCATTAATACAAAATCTAAGTATAAAAGTGTTCATGGTTTTGGAGTTCTCAAACTCTACTGGTAAGTATTAATTACATATTGTGTCAGTTAATATTTCTTTAGGTTTCACATCCATCTATAGGCTGAGGGATTTGACTCAGAAGAACTACTGGGAGTTTGATGACTGAATGGTGCTCATGAGTCCTGAAAAAACAAACAGTATATCCTTTCCCAAAGCAGAGTTTAACTCAGTAGGTTTGGCAAAGAAGTGTCTTAGGATGGGATTTGCTCTAAACCCTGATGTAAGAGCCCTGGGAGGAAGTCCAGATACTGAACCAGGGGCTCAAGGACAGTTCTGAATTCTGAAGATGTAAGAATACAAGTCTGATTTTAGAATAAAGAATGAACATTCAAATTTCTTAGGGCCAGATACATATGTTATTATTACAAAAACCAGGGTGACTTAAACTGGCAAACTGAGAAAGAAGGCTTGGATTGTTGGCATGTCCTGAACTGAGAGGCTAGAGAAGTCCTAAGCATCCCAAACAGGAGGGTTTGAGATGAGGAGTGTATAGAGAGGGAGGATCTGGCAAGGATGGAAATAGGGAAGTAGAAAATGAGAGTGTGGCTAACCATAACAGTAAGGATATAACCACAGTGTGGTTCAAATTGCATCCCATGAATCCTGAGTACTCTGCCTTGCTGAAGACCCAGCTACATATTGGAGCAGACTATCTCCAAAACCCTACGGAAATCACTGATTCTATGGGTCTACTTGATCCTGTTCCTGAACTCCAGTGATGCAAAGCTAAAAGCGGTCATGAAAATGTTCGAAGGATTTCTTTATGAGTCAGATAATATTAGTAAGCAGGATGCACAGGATATCATCAACATTGTTTACAGTGTCCACAACAATGAAACATACCTCAGCAAGATAATGAGCAACAAACTGAAGGTGAGTGCTTGTTCCAGCTTAAGTGATAAGTATGGAATTGTCCATGTGAAATATTGCCCTTCTTCCTTACCTCAGCCACCTGTTTATCTTTGCTACTACCACATCAATTGTACAATGTGCAATGTTTTTTCATCAAGACCCATAGCACAAGGTAGGTCTCATCAGATTTTACTTTGAACAATGCATACTTTTAAGTCAAACTAAGTCAAACTAAGTCCACAGTATTTCTGTATATACATAAGTCTTCAAGGATCTCCTGAAGAATAATTACCACTGGCACAGCAGAAATACTAGGCAGGTAACTTTAAATAAAAAGGCCTCCTCTCCCTATAATTCTATTTTCAAAGTGCCCACTGCCCAAAGGAATCAAAGATGCAGTTCAGGGTCACAGTTATGTGTCTCTTGGGTTAGCATCCTGGCATAAACACCCAGTGTCAATGTTTATTGCTTAATGACCTATTACACAGAAAGACAGACAAAAACAATAGTCACCGTCGAAGATTTTGGTATTCTTTAGCATCTTTTAACCATTTTTTTAAACATTTATGGGTCTCTCTCTGCATGCATGTGTGTATGTGCATTTGTGTGTGTGTGTGTGTGTGTGTGTGTGTGTGTCTGGGTGTCAGTTAGCCAGATGAACATGTGGAGGCCAGTAGAAACTTCAGCATCTTTAGATACTTCCTGCTATCATATGGATTGTAGGGACCAATTCAGAGATTCAGGCTTGCCAATCTTCAATAAAAATGAAAAACATTTTTACTCACTGAATCCTCTCTACAGATTCCCTTAAAATTCTGATTATTGTATGAGGATAGATTTCTAGGGAAACTGGTTTAGTATTTAATAACAAATATGTAGATACTACATTCATCTCTGTGGTATTACATGTGGTTATTTGTGCTAATTTTCTGAATCTCTTTTGAAAACAATACTATGTATACTTCAGGCAGAAAAATAGTATTCAAGCTTTTTCTTGTCCCACGGAGCCAAGCAGAGAGGAGCGGGCAACCCTCAGTAGGCCTGCCTTTGGGACCGGGAACCTCGCCCAACCAGCTTCCGTGGATTCATCTGGACCTTGTCCCAGCTGCACCTGAGCTCGGCCCACCCGGGCTGAGGCCTTGGGGGAAGGGCGAGTCCCCTGCTAGGGGGCCTCCTTTGTCCCACGGAGC